>JAXIVD010005336.1:2500-15000 GCA_036785275.1 Cancer borealis
GTACTTTATCTATCTGTTTATCTGTCTGTATTGCTCTCTCTCTCTCTCTCTCTCTCTCTCTCTCTCTCTCTCTCTCTCTCTCTCTCTCTCTCTCTCTCTCTCTCTCTCTCTCTCTCTCTCTCTCTCTCTCTCTCTCTCTCTCTCTTTCTTTCCTTATTAACCATTAACATCACCATTTGCACCTGTACACCCTTGCATGCCCATGACACACACACACACATACACAGACACACACACACACACACACACACACACACACACACACACACACACATACACAGACACAGACACACACACACACACACACACACACACACACACACACACACACACACACACACACACACACACATACACACACACACACACACACACACACACACACACACACACACACACACACGCAATGCAGACGTTCACTAAGCTACACAGTCAATAATCACCACGTAAATGTTATCAAATACTCGCTACCTGACGTTCATGGGAGGATGTGCGGGTGATGTGTGTCTCTCTTCACATCACTGCAATGCTTCCTAATCCTCCCCAAGCGTAAATGAAATGTTACCTGATGACTTTCCTCTCCCTATCCTCCACGTAGTTCTTGCAGCAGAAAGGGTCGACTAATGTTCATAATTAGACATAAATTTACACCCACCTTCAGCGTAACCCAAGCACGTCTAACTGCGAATTCCGCTCTTGTCATGCGTGGTGTATATTAATGGCACGAGTATGTTTGCTGGTAATTACATTTCTGGAATCAAGACACTTTCGTTTACCGTGATACAAACGCTGCTCTTCAATCACTGTGTTTTTCTTACTCGTTATGCGATAAGACAAAGGCAACAGCAACGCATCCATGGATTTCCAGTGATGTATTTAGCGTTACAGATTTGTTTACAGGTTTCAAATGTATGTAAAGAGTGTTACAAATGTGTGCAAGAGGAGTTTCAGAGGAGTGTGAAGCGTTCCAGAGGTGTGTTAAGTGTTCCAAAGGTGTAGAATGTGTTCCTGAGGTGTACACAGCATGCCAAAAAATGTGCAGGGAGTTCTGGATGCGCTTGTACATAACACGTCTTCATGCTGCTAAGAAACTGAACTTGTGTGTTGTCTGAGTCTCCCTGGCGTCCTTAGGTCCCGCGAGTTCGTTTTCTGTGTGTGCTTGGTGAGAAATGCATCCTTTCCTTGCGTCATTTACGAGGAAAAACTCCACTGAAAACTAATTACCTTCTTCGTCTTCCTGACACTGCTCATTTTGTAGCGCCGGACACCTCTTCGTAATCTCCCTCGCCCACCTTCGCCCCCTCCCTCTCCATCCTCTCGGTGCTGGGAAGGGGTGGAGAGGCGGGGCTTAGCAGACGAGTTAAAGGTTGTTGAAAAGGAGAGAGATTTACCTGAATGCCATTTGCTGCAGTCTGATGTCCAGCCGGAGTCTATTTTATGTTTATTACCCGCCGAAACGTAACGAGGCACGCCATTGGCTGATCCCAAGCCCTGACCGCGGCATTATCCAATAAGCCATCACGTCACCAATACCACCCACAACCACCACCACCACCACCACCACCACGGCAGCACAGTAGTCTAGTCTAGTCCTATCGAGTGTACTGAGGCTTCGTGCACCAGTTCCCTGATAGTTTCTCATTGCCTTCCCTATTATTTCTTCATTCTGCTTCTCTTGACTCATCACCTCCCTCACCTCAGCTCAGTGCCTTCTGCCTTCACCTCACGCCCCTCCAACTACACATCACCACGAGCTGCTTCTTGAAAAATTATCCTCCTCTGGGAGTTTATTTGCTACATTTAAAGCAATATTAAACTATTAAATACATAACTCATCGCATTTTGTTTTTCAGCTCTTCCTTCTCTCTCCAGCACTCCAAGTCTTCTCTATCTTTCCTCTTGCTCCTCTACTCCCTCCTCCTCCTTCCCTGTCTCTCCTTTCTTTCCTCCCTTCCCCCCTCCCTCCTTCCCTCCCTCCCTCCCTCCCTCCCTCCCTCCCTCCCTCCCTCCCTCCCTCTCTCTCAATGTCCCTCTCCCTCCCTTCCCCACACATCCAAGACTCTCCTGTCCTCTGAACTTGAAGTAAAGAACACACGAAGCCATTACAAGTTGGTTTTACTTTCAGGTCACATCATAACCTTGCTTTGTGTTGATATATTTTTGTTTATCTTGAATGGTTCTCTCTCTCTCTCTCTCTCTCTCTCTCTCTCTCTCTCTCTCTCTCTCTCTCTCTCTCTCTCTCTCTCTCTCTCTCTCTCTCTCTCTCTCTCTCTCTCTCTCTCTCTCTCTCTCTCTCTCTCGGGCCCGCCATTGCTGCCTCTGGACGTAAACAAGCCTTTCTGAGAGCTCTTCAGTATTTGAGGAAGTTTGGGGGGTTTTAGCGAGCTGCCGTGTTCCAGCCTTGGCGTAAAACGGTAGTAAGCACCAGTCGTCAGTTTGTGGCACAAAGGGTTTTGAGTGCTTTGGGACTTAGCCTATATTTAGTCATAAAACATTTATATCTCTGGCTAAACCCCTCCTGTCAGAGTTTTTCCCGGCTGCGCATCGCAGTTCGAGAAATGTGACGTCATGCCCACGTCACTGTACCCCCACTGGTGCTCATCACTGACATTCTGACCTGTACCATATTGCTCAAGCAATATGGAATACTCTGGCCCTGACTCTATCGGCAATATTGAAGCCGATCTCGCTCTCGGTGACGATGAGGACATCACAAATAAACACTGGCCTCCAATGGCACTCCAAACGCAATGCTCTGGCCCCACCCCCTGGCAGCCCCAAGTTGAAGTTCCCCTCCCTCCCACCCAGCCCTCCATCTCCACCAAGCGGACCATGGACCAGATTTCGGACACGAGCGAACCGTCATCTCCCGCTCCCAAGACATCTAAGCGCACCGAGACTCCTCATCCCACGGCTCCTGCCTCTTCCCCTCCCAACCATGATCCTCACAATTCATCCCATGCTGCGTTTGTCCCCCCTGCATTTGCTCCAAGGACGGACTATGTGAAGCTCATCTTCCGTTACAACCCGGCTGTGGATTCGAAACTTCGCTAGCTCTCTGAAGTCACCAAGGCGTTCCGCCTTGACAGAGAATTGGCAGAGGTAAAAATGTCAGCTGTTACCTCACGCTTTGTTTATATTTCACGGAGACGTGACGACATCATGAAAAGTGTCACGATAGGAGATTTTTCATTCTTGAAGCTTGATTTGCAAGACTCAATCGAGAGGCCACGTAAATTCCCGACTTACCTTGTCACCCGCTTCCCTGTCAGTGTGGATCCGTCTCTGACTAAGGAGCTGCCAGGCGTATATACGGCGCGTCGCTTTCACCAATACGGCACGCCCATTAATCGGCTTGTTATCACCTGGAGCCTTCCCCACCCACCACCATCAGAATTCACCTTCAGCTTCCTTCCTTGCCTTCCACCCTGCGAGCTTAGAAGGATGAAGGATGAGCAACCTTGGTGCTACAAATGCTGGGGAATCGGTCACATATCCCGGTATTGTTCTGCCCCATCTGACAAGTGTGGCTGGTGTGCAGGTACTCACGCCTCCAGGACCTGCCCACACCGCACCCCCTCCCAGCCCACTACCGCTGACGATGCTTCTACATCAGAGCAGCCTTCACCATCCAATGCAGACACATCGATGTGGAAATGCCCCCGCTGTCACGAACCAGGGGCTAACGTGTGGCATGGCTGTACGAGACGCTCCCCCGCTGCCGCCTCAACTGACGACGCGCTGTCTCACGCCCCTTACCTCGCCCGTCAAGCACCACCACCGCCACCACGACCGCGCCATGGCACCACCTCACAGCCTTCAGTCATTACCATGATTGACTCCGACTCGCCACAAGTTACTGCCCTTCGTGAGGCTGTCGCCAAGCTGACGGCACGATGCACGGCCATTGAAGCTCGTTTTGAAGCGATTGATGCGCGTTTTGCAGCCATTGAAGCGGGTATGGTTAGTGTCCAAGCTGAGCAGGTCGCCGCTGGCCGCACACTCGCCACACTCGTCGAATCCCACCACACTCTCGTCACGACCGTCACCACTTTCTCCGAGAGGCTGGACAACATCGCCGTCAACTTTGAAATGCTCAGTGCACAGCTCCCTAAGGAGCCATCACGACGCACGCCTCACAGCAGCGCTGCCTTGAAACCATCGTCCCCACCGACCTCCCATCCACCCAAAGCCAGACTTCGATAACAGAATGCAGCTTCACATCATCTCTTGGAATGCCTGTGGAATCAAGACTTACCCAAAGCTCACTTCTCTCAAAACATACATAGGTCGCCACCACCCACACATCATATTCATTCAAGAAGCTTTTGTAGGCTGTCATGTTCCTGAAGATGCTCCTCTTCTTCCAGGCTTCGTCTCATATGTTCATCACGTCAGGAATGGTCTTGTGAGCTACGTTCACTCCTCCATCCCCCACCGGCTCCTGCGCTGCTCTATCAATGATGTTATGACGTTCCAGCTTTTTGAGATCACTGTGGGTGATGGGAAGCTGCGACTCTGCAATGTCTACTCTGCTCCAGGAAGAATCAATCTCCCCGCTCTCCCTGCAGCTGCGCCTCATGGCATGATTTACATGGGTGACTTCAATGCCCGGCACCCCGCCTTAGGTGATGTCTCCCCCACTCCAAATCGTAGTGGACTGCCCCTGCTTGAGTATATCCGCTGCCACCGTCTCACTCATTGGCCCACTGGAGGCGCCACACACACCCGAGGTGGCACGCTCGACCACATCATCACCTCCGGCCTGGTAGCATCGCAAGTCAAGTGTTTTTCAATCCGCACTCTCTTCTCAGACCACATCGCTCTTGGGCTCCATTATTCCCTGCCAGGAGGACCTTCTCTTCCTCATACTCGCCTCCGCATCACCATTCCTCCGAAGTACTGCCCCAACTACATCTCCTACATTTCCAGTCTTCTACCAACCTTTGATTTCCAGTCACCTGAAAATCTGTACTCCTCCCTGGTTGACTCAACACATGACTTCTACACCCGGTACGTGACGCGACCACACGTTAAAAGAAATCGTGAGGCTTACGCCTGGACGCTGGACCAACGTATTCTCCAGGCAGAAAGGAAGACTGTGGATGACAGCCTTGCATTTCAGGGGCAACCAACACCCGCTCGTCTCCTACAGTACCAGGCGTCCAGGGATGACCTTGTTGCCCTTCAGCAGTGTGCCCACACGGAGTCTTGGAGGAAATTCACCGACGGCATCAACCATCAGACAAGCGTCGGCTCCATGTGGCACATGATAAACAGAGTCATCAAGAGGAAACCACAGAGTGCTCTTCACCACAGCCCAGCCCAGTATGCACAGGACTTAATAAATACCTGGTCTGAGCAGGCGCAGTCACGCAATCTTCCCGCCCACATTCAAGATGCACTCTCCACCCACAGGGACGTCCGTACTCTGCGTCTAATGGCTGCGTTACTCCAAGCAGATGAAGACGATGACATGCTCATCACAGAGGAAGAACTGCGCCGTGCTCTCATCGGGTGTAAGGCAACAGCTCCTGGGGATGATGGCGTTACATACCAAGTCCTCCGCCTCCTCCTCAAAGTCCGTGGAAATCCCTTGCTACAGCTTTACAATCTTTGCTTCTGCAGGGGATACGTACCGCGTGCCTGGACCTCCAGTACCATTGTGCCCATCCCAAAACCTGGCACAGACAAGTTTAGGCCCATATCACTCACCTCCTGTTTCTGCAAAGTGCTAGAGCGTGTACTCCTCACCCGCCTCATGTTCCGTCTACAAGATAAGTTATCTCCCTGTCTGTATGGCTTCCTACCACAGAGGAGCACACATCATTGCCTGATGGAACTGTACGCCCGCCTCTCCCACACCAGTGTAGTAGCATTTCTTGATCTCAAGAGTGCTTTCGACGTTGCTAACGGGGAGGTTATTCTTGACCAGCTGGTTGAGTTTGGTGTGCAAGGAAATCTCCTGCGATGGATACGTGGTTATCTACGTAACAGGACCTCACGTGTGCTTTTCAAAGGGGCAAGTAGTACGTACAAGGAACTTGAGCTTGGTACTCCACAGGGCGGGGTGTTAAGTCCCTTCCTTTTCAATATTCTGATGCACCGCTTGCTGACTCTTCTTCCTGATATTCCCGGTACAACTGTCCTCTGTTACGCTGACGACATCTGTGTGCATTCCACCTCTGCTGCCGACCTTCAGCGCTTCCTCCAGGCTTTCCATGAATCGTCTTCTGCTTGTGGCCTCATCCTTTCCCCTGACAAGAGTCGAGTATTCTCTCCACGGGGCCCCAGAGCACTTCCTGTGTTCACTGCAGGACACAGTATCATCCCATCCTGCACACAGTACTTGTACCTGGGAGCGCCGGCGCGCGTCACTCCTGCCATACCTGCTCGGCAGCGCATCCATCCCATTATACAGGACCTCCTGCACCGATTAGAACAGCGCTTTGTCCCCTTCAAGTGGCTGACTAATAATGCTGCCGGAATCTCCATCCCCTTGGCAAAAAACATCTACATTGCCTTTATACGGTCAGTCATAGACTATCTCTCCCCAACCCTCAGCCAGCTCTCCAAGACCACCCTAGAACCTTTAGAAAAATTCCAAAACAAAGTGATGCGGTACATTCTTGGGTGTCCCACCTCCACCAGGCTAGTAAATATGCTAACCGAATTTAATCTTCCTCTAGTTAAAGAGAGAATACACGCCAATATCTCCTCCTTCAGTGTTAAGTGCCTCAACTCTCCCCATCTTGCTCCGCACTATTCTCACGTCCTGAGAGCATCTCTTGACCCCGCTGCACCCCGCCCTCCACTTCGTCCCGGTGTCCGCACCCTCGTCAACACAGTGTGCTCCACCTTGCAGCGCCTTGATCTTCGTGTTCCTGTGGCTGAGGTTGATCATGGTCCACCTCCATGGAGGATTCCTCAGCCACAAGTCACCTTTACTCCCACCTCCAAGGCAGACCCACCACTACTGCAGAAACAACTAGCACTGGAGCACATCAGTGCAGTGTCCTCCGTACCTGCCGCGCGCCATCTCTACGTGGACGGTTCCGTGCAGCTAGACGGCAGTGCGGGGTGCGCTATGTACTCGCCTGACGTAGAGCCGCCGGAGGGAGGCTGGGCTGGCAGCAGACTGCCTAACTCGTCCAGCTCCACCTACTGCGAGTTACGGGGACTCCTGCTGGCCGTTGCATTCCTCTGCGAACGACAATTGCATGGCGTGATCTTGTGTGACTCTCAGTCTGCCCTTCAAGCCATCTCGTCTCCACAACCCACACACCGCTGCCAAGTTAATCAAATTTTGCATCAATTAGTCTCAGCTCTGGACAGTTCTCTCAACGTACAGTTCATGTGGATTCCGTCCCATGTTGGCATTACAGCTAACGACACAGTGGATCTCCTCGCAAAAAACGCCTGCCGACTCCCTCTGCCCGACGGCGCCACACCCTCCCTCCGTTGCTACAAAAAGATGATACACGCAGCAGCTCATCTCTCCACACACCACCGCACGGAAGCTGAGCGGCCTCAGAGTGTATCTATCCAGCACTATGACCACTTCCGTCTATCCCCACCAAAGTATCGCCGACACGGTCTGATGGTTCGGAGACACAACATTGTGTCTGCTCGGCTTCGGCTTGGTTACCGACCAGTGTGGCAAGTGTCTGATGCTGGGGACATTTCTCACTTCTCCAACTGCAAGCTGTGCGACACACTCAATGCTAATAGTCTGCACCACTACTGCCTCGAGTGCCCCTCGGTCACGGATATGCTGCCTCAGACTCGGCCCTTGCTCAGTGTTTGTGACTATCTTCTAAAAGACAATAATTTGGATGTCATTCTGGTGCGACACCCACACTTCGGTGGGTGCTGACAACTATTCTGTTCTGTGAGTGTGTGTCCTGCGAGACACAGATAACCCTTGTGGCAACCAACCTCGTCACTTCCCTAATGGGAAGTCACGTGTAAACAAAAATTGTCTGTATTACAATGGTCTGCCGCTCTTTGAGCGTAATAAATTGATAAAAACAAAAAAAAACAAAATCTCTCTCTCTCTCTCTCTCTCTCTCTCTCTCTCTCTCTCTCTCTCTCTCTCTCTCTCTCTCTCTCTCTCTCTCTCTCTCTCTCTCTCTCTCTCTCTCTCTCTCTCTCTCTCTCTCTCTCTCTCTCTCTCTCTCTCTCTCTCTCTCTCTCTCTCTCTCTCTCTCTCTCTCTCTCTTTTTCCCTTTACACTCAACCCACCAGCAGACACATTTACGTATTTCTTGGAAGATTTTAAAAACGTTTCGCGAGCCTTAGCATCGAAGAGCCTTGTATTCGTTTCTGGAATAGTCTCCCTGGATTTGTTTGTAAAATAGTTGCGGGTAGGCTGCTGGTCCGTGTTCTGTTCTTTCCCTTATTCTGGAACGACCGTGAGTGCATTTTCTTTTTCTTTTCCTGATTTATTTTTTATGTTTGAGTTGTATTGTTGCATTTTGTTCAGTTTCGTATTAGAAGTAACACTAGTCTATCATTACCATCATGTTATCATCCTCGTCCTCCTCCTCCTCATCATCATCACTATCATTAACACAACTGACATTCACCGCTAATCCACTACAACACCAGCACTCCAACCAACTCTCTCCACTCCTATCTGTATCCCAATTGTCAGTTTGAGTCTATGTCAAGTAATGTTCTGATCTCGTCCCTCCGTCCCATGTCCGTGTCTGTTGTGTCTCCCACTTGTGTTCCGTCTCTATCCTGTCACTCTGTCCGATTAACTCTGCTCCATCTAGCATCACTTCCTATGTGACATGACCTGATAATGTGACCTTTCTGCATTTCTCTTTGATTTCATTCAGGATAATATTCAATCTGTTCTCTTTCTCAATTTTTTCCCCTTTAAATAACTCTCATTCGTTTTTTTTATGTACAGTCTCCAATTACATTAATATTTTAAGTCTTCAATCCCTTTCTCTCTTTCTTCTCCTACTAATCACCTGACTTTTTTTCTATTCTACCCATTCCCTTTAATTATATACTCGATCTCTAACAACTCTTGCCTCTTATTCAACCTCTCCTTTATCCTATTTCCCTTCCCCTAACACTTTTCATTCTGACGTTTCTGACATTAGCCTCCTGGCTAGTACAGTTTTAGCGCACTGGCCTTGCATTCGCTTGGTCGGTAGATCGAGTTCCCGCCCGGGCTTGTGATGCTTAAGTTGTTTACTGGGAGGAACTGCTGTGGTCGGGCACCACAGTGGTGCAGCGGTGGTCCACCATGGCTGTGAGGCATAGACCTCTAAATAAAACCAAGTACCAAGTACCAAGTACTCTCTAACTCTGTTTATTTCTCCATTCCCAGATGGACCCTACAGCTTCTGCAAACACCCGAGAGACTGCGAGGAACTAAGGTAAAAGTCTTGCGGCAACGTGGGTATAATGTAGAATACTTAACTTATTTTCAGTGCGAAGGAACTCATTTATGATGTGGATCACCTTTGAAGATTTGCAAGGGAGGGGTGAATTGCCTGTAGGTGTGTGTGTGTGTGTGTGTGTGTGTGTGTGTGTGTGTGTGTGTGTGTGTGTGTGTGTGTGTGTGTGTGTGTGTGTGTGTATGTGTGTGTGTGTATGTGTGTGTGTGTGTGTGTGTGTGTGTGTGTGTGGGTGTGGGAAGGTGTGTGTGTGTGTGTGTGTGTGTGTGTGTGTGTGTGTATGTGTGTGTGTGTATGTGTGTGTGTGTGTGTGTGTGTGTGTGTGTGTGTGTGTGTGTGTGTGTGTGTGTGTGTGTGTGTGTATGTGTGTGTGTGTATGTGTGTGTGTGTGTGTGTGTGTGTGTGTGTGTGTGTGTGTGTGTGTGTGTGTGTGTGTGTGTGTGGGTGTGGGAAGGTGTGTGTGTGTGTGTGTGTGTGTGTGTGTGTGTGTGTGTGTGTGTGTGTGTGTGTGTGTGTGTGTGGGAAGGTGTGGGAAGGTGTGTGTGTGTGTGTGTGTGTGTGTGTGTGTGTGTGTGTGTGTGTGTGTGTGTGTGTGTGTGTGTGTGTGTGTGTGTGTGTGTGTGTGTGTGGGAAGGTGTGGGAAGGTGTGTGTGTGTGTGTGTGTGTGTGTGTGTGTGTGTGTGTGTGTGTGTGTGTGTGTGTGTGTGTGTGTGTGTGTGTGTGTGTGTGTGTGTGTGTGTAATAATGGTAAAAAACAGTATACACGTCAAGTCCATTACATCTTAATTAGGTAATTTGTCGGAGTTGTTGACTGAAATTCGCTGATGTTGTATTGTAGATTTTTTTCTTTCATTTTCTTTTCTTTTTTTAAACTTCATGACCAAATAAAAAGAAAAGAAAATTAAAAAGAAAGAACAATAAGGGGAAATGTAAGGGGAAGGAAGACATTTTAAGGTTTGATTTTCTATGGAGAGATTTATGTATTTATCTGATTATCTATCTAACTAACTATCTATCTATTTATCTATCAATCATTTTAATATAAATTTGGTACTCAGGATAAACAAATAAGGTGAAAAAAAGTGAACAATGAGGAAGAAAAGAAGGAAAATAACAAGAGTCCAATGTGTATTAGGTGAGCTTGAAATTAATTAAGCAACCGTGTGTACCTGGGTGAAAAAAAGGTGTATGCCATATTTTTTCATATATTTTTTTTTTGGTAGGGGTGGTTGGGGAAGAAAGGATTGTATGGAAATCATAGCAGAGATTATTGGTATTATTATCTCTGCTATTATTATTATTATTATTATTATTATTATTATTATTATTATTATTATTATTATTATCATTATTATTATTATTATTATTATTATTATTATTATTATTATTATTATTATTATTACTCTTTTTAATACTATTACTATTATTTGCCCGGTATAGTGCATGGCAACAAGTTGCGGGAGGCGAATTGGGGGACCTTAAACAAGCGTCGATGGAGTAGACCAAAACATGCAGGACGCACCTTGGGATACCTTACGTGGTTTGAAAAATTGATTACCCTATGCAATGTATATACCTTTCAAGATAAAACATATAAGTACGTATTAAACACTTTCCTAAGAGATAAGTACTTGTACCTACTAAACAGTCTACACATTAAATAAACATTTGGGACGCGGCTTAGGGGACCTTAAACCAGAGTCGAAAGAGTAGTCCCGGGCCCAAACATGCGGGACGCGGCTTATTGGTCCTTATAAACAAGCACCGAAAGAGTAGTCCCGGGCAAAAACATGCGGGACATGGTTTTGGGAGATCTTAAACCAGAGTCGAAAGAATGATCCCAAACGTAGTATGGGTGCCTTTATAAACAAGTGTCGAAAGAATAGTCCCGGGCAAAAACATGCTCGACACGCCTTGGGGTACCTTACGTTGTTGGTATTAAGACTGTAGGTTATGCTAATGTGTATACATTTGTTGATGTAAATATTGGTTATTATTCATCATTCAAGAAAACTTACTCAAAATATCTTGTTATTGCACATTGAAGATATAGAATTTTTATTCATATGAGTTTTCATTCTATACATTTCTTACGTAAACCTCATACTTTGAGTTATTTGACGAAACGTGATTGTTAGAAAATATTCCCAGAGACCGAAAAAAGAGCCACATTCGTAGATGAGACGTGAACTTATGAATTTAACCCCGCCACTGAATACACACACACACACACACACACACACACACACACACACACACACACACACACACACACACGCACGCACGCACACACACACACACACGCACACACACACACACACACACGCACACGCACACACACACACACACACACACACACACACACACGCACACGCACACTGTGCTACACCTTTATAATGAGCACCAGGACGGCTCGCGTTCAATGGTTATACTGTGGTGCTGGGGAATGGAATGTTGATATTATTATTATTAATATTATTATTAATATTATTATTAATAATAATAATATTATTATTATTATTATTACTATTATCACTATTGTTATTATTTCAAACTGCGAGCGAAGCGACCAGTTTGGAAGTTTCGAAACGACCTCATCCAAAATTTGTCTGTGTGTCTGTATGGATATGTGTCTGTCTGTCTGTCTGTCTGTGTGTCTGTCTTCTATCTCCTCTTAACTCCTGGAGGATCGGAATGAGACTTTCAGGGGTCGTAATCATGAACCCTTAGATGGTTATATGTAAATTTTAAAGTTATTTGTGAAAAACCTGTATCTCGCTTAATACTGGTCGCACATATTCATACTTACCTTCTACAGGAGACACCGTGACTTACCTCCTACCTCCCTTTTTACCTCCTACCTCCTTTTTTACCTTCTATCTCCTACCTCTTTTTATAACTCCTATTTCCCTTTCTACCTCCCTTTCTACCTCCTACCTCCTACCTCCCTTTCTCTCTGAAGCGAGCAGTTTGGGTATGCTGGGTGAGTACTTTTTAGGATCATGGTCACTCAGCATGTCTATTTATTACCAATATATTACCCTCTCCTCATCCCTTCCATCACGCTTGTTTAATATATAA
>JAXIVD010005336.1:20000-29782 GCA_036785275.1 Cancer borealis
GCATGGAGTTAATTATGGATCCTTGATGGCTTAATTGGACAGGACTTTCCACAGAAAATAATGATATAGTATTGGAATATAAAACAAAACAGCCATCGCATCGGTCAGTGCAGGATATTACCACCCACCCCGCCCACCACGCCGATCCCTCTCACCCCACCCACCCGACCCACCCCACCCACCCGACCCACCCCACCGACCGCCCTCACCTTCTTTTGTGGGAGGAACGTTTGATATCTTTTTCATAAACACTGGTAATGAAAAGGTACATTAAAAAAAACATAATGGTGGTTGATTACAATTAGGGATGTGTGTGGTTAGTACAGTGTGGCGGTGGCGGTGGTGGTGGTGGTGGTGGTGGTGGTGGCGGTGAAAGGAAATGTTAACCTATCATAACGAGGCCTGATCCTGATATCCAATGAGCATACCTTTTAAAATGATGTGCGTTGTGATGAGCGATGTCACAGACGTGAAGGTCAGGTAAGGCAAAACGCCCAGCCAGCTCTATAACCTTCTTACCTAGACATGATCTAATTAACCATACGTATACTTACCATATCTGTAAACATAACGTACGTGGTGATAATAAATACAAGATGAATACAATAGATCAAATGATGAATAAAAAAACACTTCTAGCACTCATAAATCCCTCTTCCTTTGACGTGATCTAATTAATTATGGACCTACCTGTGAAATCCCTATCCTGCATGATCTGGTGAGAAAAAATCCAGCAACTCCAACCTTCCAACCTTGCCGTCAGCTAACTAATTACTCATCATACCCTTTGACGTAATGTTCGCTAGCGTGTGTTCGATGCTAGGGACGTGCAGGGGAGACGTAACAAGCATCACCAGTAACTAGAAACTTCCCCTTAACGAGAGACAATAATATAAATCACTCACTGCTGCACCCGTCAAAAAATGTTTAGTAAATCTTGCACAGCGGCTCCGAGCATCCATCTGCGCCTTATACTGCGTAACTCTCACTTTGTCTCCCGTGATACACAGCGCAGGGATTACACACCTGACAGGGAGCGGAGGTGGCGAGTGTCTGTTGAGGAAAAATGATAGAATAATATTAACAATGTGTGTAATGACAAATGGTACACATACACACGCACACGCACACGCACACGCACACGCACACGCACACGCACACGCACACGCACATGCACACTCACACAAAATATAAACACACACACACATACGAAA
Organism: Cancer borealis; assembly: GCA_036785275.1. Lineage (NCBI taxonomy): Eukaryota > Metazoa > Arthropoda > Malacostraca > Decapoda > Cancridae > Cancer > Cancer borealis. The sequence continues at coordinate 21,215 of JAXIVD010005336.1, forward strand.
AGAGAGGTAGTTCTAATGAAAGAAATGGCCCACTTTATTTTCGACTGCATTTTCCCTTTTACCTATATCCTTTTTATATATATACAGGAACGAGTTTATTCGACAGGAAATGTAAAATGTGTGGCCGTGAGGGGACAGATAATAAATGGCCAGCGATTTTTCCTCTTTAGTATACAGTAAACTATTGCCAACTTGAAAAGAAAGAGAAAAAAAGAGAGAGAGCGAGAAAAAAAAATACATACATATACACCAGCTGGTCTTTGGTGGATGAATTAACGCCACATGTGTGAGAGAAAAGGAAAAGAAAGAACATAACAGAAAAATGGAGTGGTAGTAAAAGAAGAAGAAGAAGAAGAAGAAGAAGAACAAGAACAAGAACAAGAACAAGAACAAGAACAAGAACAAGAACAAGAAGAAGTTTACGATGAAAGTAAATAATGTTTTAAAGACGTGACATGTTTGACATATTCAGGGGAGGGGGGGGGGGAGAGAGAGAGAGAGAGAGAGAGAGAGAGAGAGAGAGAGAGAGAGAGAGAGAGAGAGAGAGAGAGAGAGAGAGAGAGAGAGAGAGAGAGAGAGAGAGAGACAGACAGACAGACAGACAGACAGGCAGACAGACAGAGACAGAGACAGAGACAGAGAGAATAAGAAAACGATGTCATCTCTTTTCATAAACAGAACATCGTATATATAACTCGAGTTTAAAGGAAATACTGAGATAAAAAGGAAAAAAAAAATACATATCCTGATAATTGCCATTTGGAGATTGATTAACGCCAGTCTCATAATAAAGCGCTGCGCAATAATCAAAGTTACGATGTCATTTACTTACTCTTGTATTTATAAACCTGTTTTTGCCATTACAAATTGAGTATTTTTAGCGAGTAACGTCACGCCACGCCACGCCATTCGAAGGGGGCAGGAGGAGGAGGAGGAGCAGGAGGAGGAGGAGAAGGAGGAAGAAGAAGAGGAGGATGAGGAAGTATGAAAAAAAAAATACGAGGAAAAGAAGGAGAGAAAAAATAAAAAAGAGGAAAAAGAAAGTGAGAGAATCAGAATCAGAATCAGAATCAGAATGCTTTATTCCATTAATATACAATGGCTTTTCTCATAATAATAGTCATGTTACTAATAGTAAATATAATAATAATAATAATAATAATAACAATAATAATAATAATAATGATAATAATGATAATAATAATAATAATAATAATAATAATAATAATAATAATAATAATAATAATAATTATAGTAATAACAGGTTACATAGGCTACATGATGAGATATTGTAATGTGGTGCGATATAGATAACTTATTCACTAAATGTCACTACATATATAGAGTCGTAATGAAGTGTAGTTACAGTGTATGTTGTTTTAGTGTTTTTGTTTTTTAACTGAAGCCACCCTCTAGGGCGTAAGTAGTTAGGGCTTTTTTAAAACTTGTGAGCGATGGAAGTTCTTTTATATTAGAAGGGAGCTTGTTCCAATCCCTCGGTCCACTTACTAATATAGAACGTGCACCATTGTCTGTTTTCACTCTTGGAACAAATAGATCTCTGTTTTGTCTTGTTGTATGTTCATTATTTTGTATCTGTGTTATACATGGTAAGTTTAACAGCCATTCAGGATAGTACTTATGGGTCACTTTATACACCATCACACAATTATCGAATTTCACTTTCTCTTTCATCTTCAGCCACTTGAGTTCTTGGATCACTGGAGTCGCGCGGTCGCGTCTTTTGTAACCTCCAGCAGCAACTTTGGCAGCAAAGTTTTGTAGTCTCTGTACTTGCTGCATGAGGGTATCATTAGTGCTGCCCCATATTTTCAGTCCGTAATTGATTAAGCTTAACACTAGTGTATGTATAACAATCACTCTGGTGTCCTTGTCGAATATGTCTGCAAATCTGTTTATAAACATCAGAACTCCTGTTACCTTCTTAGTGAGTTGGTGTATGTGTGTGTCGAATGTCATGTATCTATCAAAGTAAACACCCAATATTTTTACATGCTTGCTTACAGAGATAACATTTCCGTCAACGTTGATGGTCATATCGTCTGGTACGCTTGATAGGAATTGCCGTGTGCCGATAAGTATAAATTGAGTTTTGTTAGCATTTAACATAAGACCGCTTTTTAGGAAGTAGGTCCTGGCATTCGACAGCGTTACTTTAGCTCTGGTGATTAGTTGGTCTAAGTTATTAATATTGCCACTGTGGATAAACTGAGTGTCGTCTGCATACTGAACTATTACGCAATCGCTTATGAACTCTGAGATATCGTTAACAAAAATAGAGAAAAGGATGGGGCCAAAGATAGAGCCTTGTGGCACTCCGTGCGATACTAGATATTTGGTTGATGTGTGGCTGTTTAGTCGGACTGACTGGGTTCTATTCAATAGGTAATCTTGGATCCAAGAAGGGTCAATACGTAGTTTAAGGCATCGCTGCAATAAAATATCGTGGTTAACGCTGTCGAATGCCTTTGACAAATCACATAAAGTTATCATGGTTATTCTCTTATTATCTAGGTTATTATATACATGGTTACTTATTACTGTGAGAGCAGTTTCGGTAGATAATTTTGGCCTGAATCCGTGTTGAGTATTGGAAAGTAAAGCATTCCTTTCAAGATGGTCTGATAGCTGATTAGCTACAATTTTTTCTAGTACCTTTGATATTACAGGGAGGAGTGATATAGGCCTGTAATTGGAGCAGAGAAAGAGCAGGAGGAGGAGGAAGAAGAAGAAGAGGAGGAGGAGGAGGAGGAGAAGGAGGAGGAGGAGGAGGAGGAGGAGTAGGAGTATATGGAGGATGGAGAAGCATAGGGAAATAGATAAGGAGGAGGAGGAGGAGGAGGAGTATATGGAGGATGGAGGAGCATAGGGAAATAGATAAGGAGAAGGACGGAAATTATGATGGGGTAGAAGAGAAGAAGGAAGAAGAGGAGGGAAGGGAGGATAGGGACAAGTGGAAGGGGGGGGGGGACGGGAAGGTTATTTTAATACATACATAATTCCTTTGTTGGTCGGTTAGTTATTGCATTACAATATCTTCTTCCTAAGGCAATTTGCTTTGTCATTTTTCCTCCCCTGTCATGATGTTGGTGATGTATGCAGAAATCAATCATGTTTTGACCACACACGCACCTATACACACACACACACACACACACACACACACACACACACACACACACACACACACACACACACACACACACACACACACACACAGCAAGATGGCATTGTGTGTACGTGTTAAATACTGATATTTATATATAGTTTTGGTCACTTCAAATTTTATACCAATCCATAAGGACGTAAAAAATACATGCACGTGAGTCAAGCCAAGCAGGTGAATACATAAACAGGTAACTATATAGACAGCAGGTAACTTTATCATCTCCATTCCCCTCCACAGGATCGCCTTACCCTCAGCCTCACCACTCTCCTCGTGCTGTACACTCTCTTCAACAACATGTCCAGCTCACTCCCCATCACCGCCTATGTCAAGATGGTGGACATGTGGTTCCTGTACTGCATCTCTCTGCTCTTCCTCATCATCGTCATACACACGCTCGCTGGCTACAAGGTTCACCAAATCCACCCTATGAGCGACCTTCGACAAAACAAGGGCCTCGTCAATAATTTCGTGCCAAAGGTTTCCACGGGTCTTGCCCCTGAGAAGGTGTTGGCCAAGGCGCGTGTATACGTGATACCCCCCATCGTGTTGGTGTTTAACGCAGCTTACTGGGCAGCACTTGTTCCCTCTTTCTCCCAGTGACGCCTTACAATCATTAATAGCAGGCATATGCAGGATACATACGCAGGAAGTATACCCAGAGGGGAATGTCAGCTGACTCCACTTAGTACTTCATTAGTGTGGCGGGAGAGAACAGTTCACTCCTGCCGCGAGGTTTGCTGGCGTCCCTGTGGTGGTGATAGGAGGGAACAGGTGACTAGGCAGTAGATTCATCAGACGATGTAATAATTTCACGCTTGTATACGATATTGGTCAAAGGGAGACAAAAAAAATGCATCACAGTCGAACACTCGTATTATAAACAACATACATCTGCATTTATTATACACATGAGGAGAGAGTCACATGTAGCTCTTCAATTAAACCACGAGAGATTCAGTTAAAGTTTTTCTGTAATGTTTCCGTTTCATCAGTGGAGCAGCACGGGTGGAGGATCAAGTTACCAGGAACAACACCACACAAATCACTTATAGAGAGGCAGGTCACATGATATTATGTGTGAATTGGACTGAAACACGATCTTGGCTTCAGTCTGATCTTTATAAGCACGTTAGGTGTTGCAACTCGGTAGTGAATGTTTAATGTACTGTCCGTAAGTGGAATTATATTACTTACTATGTGGAATTATAGATCCTTTATCCTTTCCCATTAACTGAATTTCATGCATAATTTTTTGAGAGCATGAAAGAAAAAGAACGTAATACTAACATCGACAAAATGTAAATAATTTGAAGGAAAAAGGAAGAAAAAGAGAAATACGCTTTAATGCTATAAAAAAAAATACATAAGCGAGTAATGTAAATTTGAATAAAAAGAAATGCTTGACAATGATACTGAATTTCTAACTATTACATGCGACACCAAATCACTTTCAATATGCGCACAACACTCTCGACGCATAGGTAATACGATGACATTATATTTCCGTTATTACCTTTTATAGAGACAGACAGATAGATAGATAAAGAGAAAGAGAGAGAGAAAAAAGAGAGAGAGAGAGAGTGAGACAAAGGTCCTTATCCCCTCACACACACACCCTTGCTTGTTGCTTCTCACATTCAACGCTTAGCTCACCTTAGCCACGCCTTCCTTGCTCCCAGGAAGTCCCCCTCAACTCACCCCAACCACCTCCCCTTATGAAAAAAAATATCCTTCAGCCACCACTGGTTCTAACGACGAGAAAAAAGTGAGTAAAGAAAAAATAATTAACTACATTACCGTCAAAATTTTGAGGTAGAATATGTACAATACTTTCAAAAAATGTATACATAATCATATCCATTTACTCATACACATGTACGTATGATAATGTGTTAGGAATATGTATGATGTAGCTTCCTCGCTGCGTAGCTTTTAAAAGGAGAAAGAGAACATGTATATAATAATCTACCTGGGAAATGTAATGCATATTCTATTAGTGTTAATGAATTCTTCTACACCATTTGTTCCTCTGTCTAAGTCTAATAAAAGTCTTAAAGTAGGTGTTGGCTGATCTATAGTTGGGATGATCCGTCTCAGTATCCTCCTCCTCCTCCTTACCTTTCTCCTCTTTCTTCTTTAAATAAACACTCGTCTGTTTATAGTTCTCTTCTCTTTTACTCTCTCAATCTATCTATCTATCTACGTCTCTATCTACGTCAATCAATTATTCACTCACCTACACACACGCACACACACACACACACACACACACACACACACACACACACACACACACACACACACACACACACACACACACACACACACACGTCATGCATCATTTATAGTCTAGCAGCGTGTGACTGACTCTCCACTGAGCCTTGCATGCATTTCAGTCAGCATGTCAGTCAGACGCTCTAGCCAAAAATAAGGAAAAGAATAGAAAGAGGGGTTATCTTTGCCAACGCACCCTAACGCGTACCCTCCGACCACTAACTAGTTATTCATATTCACTTGATTTGACCTTTACTCCGCTTGGTTACAGCAAAGAAAAAAAGAAAGAAAGAGAGAGAGAGAGAGAGAGAGAGAGAGAGAGAGAGAGAGAGAGAGAGAGAGAGAGAGAGAGAGAGAGAGAGAGAGAGAGAGAGAGAGAGAGAGAGAGAGAGAGAGAGAGAGAGAGAGAGAGAGAGAGAGAGAGAGAGAGAGAGTGTGAGTGAGTGAGTGAGTGAGTGAGGGAGGGAGGGAGGGAGGGAGGGAGGGAGGGAGGGAGGGAGGGAGGGAGTGTGTGTGTGTGTGTGTGTGTGTGTGTGTGTGTGTGTGTGTGTGTGTGTGTCTGCGCGCGCGCGCGCGCACGTGGGTTGTTATTGCTGTTTCTAAATCTACTACTGCTACTACTCGAGGTTCTGCTATTAGTGCAGTTATTGGCACTTTTGTTTTGGCTGATTTTATTCCTATTGATTCACTGTTGTTGTTGTTGTTGTTGTTGTTGTTGGTGTTGATGTTGTTGTTGTTGTTGGTGTTGTTGTTGTTGTTGTTGTTGTTGTTGTTGTTTCTATTGGTACTGCTGTTGTAATTACTGCTACTGTTGCTATCATCATAATAATCAACTGTCATTAATAAAAGTAACATTAACTACTACTACTACTGCTACTACAATTACTACTACTACTACTACTACTACTACTACTACTACTACTACTACTACTACTACTACTACTACTACTACTACTATCACCTAACACCATTTTCAGTGCTTCGCCTCCTACCTCATCACTTTCACCACTATGATACCACCATCTTTATCCCTAATTCCTTCGAAAACCTTCCACAACTGCATCCTCTGTTCTTCCCTCACCACCACCACCACCACCACCACCACTGCCATCCACACCAGCACCGCCATCATTGCAGTTTAGAATATTCAACGTGAAACACAATTCAGTTCTGCATGCAACGCAAATTCCGCCTTTGATTCCTTATTTATTATATTGTGAAAATTGTATTAACTTTTTTTTGAATGTGAATGCATTTGTGTAAAAAATTTGACCCATTTATATGTATGTACTTTTTGTTTGTTTTTGTTTACATACATATACAGTGTAGAGAGCATGCCAACACCACGATCAGCATTCCAATAGCCTAATAGAATTTTCACAAACTTATCTCTTGATTGTATCCACGCACTAAAATATGAATTCAATAATAATGACAGTTTACCGATATGATACACGAACATAACTATATATAGATGCGACTGTGATGATAATGATGATACCAATAATAGTGAAATAAAATAACAATAACAATAATAGTAATAATATCGGGCCTGTCAACAATAATTGGTTACTCCTCTTGGCAATATTTACTTTGTCAGTTTAACCTACAGGTGATCAATCAGACTGGACAGGTGTAGCCGTAACTAAGCTTCGCCAGGTCAATTAGCGAACAAGTGTTGATTTTGGTAGTATTGCATTTGGCTTAGTATGAGTAAAGATTTTTTCACCTGAGTATGTAGGTATATATATTATTTTTTTCCTGTTTTGTTCTTAACACTAATGGTGAGTCAGAAAATGACTTGTTTATCCTGTTATATATGTATGTCACTTTTTACTTTCATTTTTCACTCCAGCTGTTGTCATGTAACGATGCTTTAACACTTTTTTTTTCCTTTTTTTTTTTTAATCCACTTCAATTAGTTTATTTTTCTTTGTTTAGCTTTTTTGACTCATTTTTCTTTCCTTTTTTGTCTCAGTTTTATTTCCTGTAATTTTTCTTGTCTTTCTATATATAATTTTTATAATCCTCTCTATTTTTTCTTGTTTCTTTCATCTTTTCACTCCATTATTCTCTCTCTCTCTCTCTCTCTCTCTCTCTCTCTCTCTCTCTCTTCTCTCTCTCTCTCTCTCTCTCTCTCTCTCTCTCTCTCTCTCTCTCTCTCTCTCTCTCATAGTTGTAGTAGTAATTATGCTCATGACAGGTTCTGGCTGCAATATTTTCGTTCCCAATTACTTGATGCTGTTTTGTATTTTTAGCTGGAGTCATTAATTGTCCGGCCGCGCGTGCCTGCTCGCTAATCTATTTATTTATTTGGGGTATTCCCCGCGCACCCTTAACTCTGAATTATTTGCACGTCTTCAACGGGGCGTTCAATGTCCCCTCCTGTGATTAATTAATTTTTCCTCATATGAGTCTCAAGTCCTGGCAATATTGTGTTTAAAGGACTACTACTACTACTATTTCTACTGCTACTATTACTACTACTAATATTACTACAACTACTACTTTTAATAATATTTCCACTACTGCTACTACTACTACTACTTCTACTACTACTACTACTACTACTACTACTACTACTACTACTACTACTATTACTACTACTACTACTACTACTACTACTACTACTACTACTACTACTACTACTACTACTACTACAGCAGATGGTTTCTTCTAGCCGAAGCGGAGAACACGGCCGTTTGTCGCCTAAATCACACCGCCCCTGTGGGAACTTGCATCGTCGGAAACACTCGGTCACGTGCTGGCGTCTGTAATTCCCTCACTTCTTCCCACTCCGAATAAGACCCTGCGGACCCTTGCTAATCCCTCAAGGGTGAAGCTGCCGTCTAGGAATTTAATGGGAGCTCTGGCGGGCCGGCCATAACTCAGGGCAACGAGTTCCACGCAGGCCTCACGAAGTATATCTCAAAGCAAGTTATGGTTCCTGCATTTCAAGAGTGGCGGTGCTGCGCTCATCAGCATGGTGTAGGCGTGGGTGTGGCGCATCGGTAGCAGCCCCTCCTGCTGGCTGAAGGCTGAAGGGTTAGAGGACTGGATGGCTGGCGAGGCAGAAACTGACACTGCTCTCATTAATATCTAAT
>JAXIVD010005337.1:0-5000 GCA_036785275.1 Cancer borealis
GAGAGAGAGAGAGAGAGGAAAACTAGGAAAAATCTTGCTTGGAGACAATGTACAATGTAATGCCGAGGTTATGCGACACCCGGATGTGTCTGGTTGACTGATTACCATTTTTCTTTCCCATCAAGCTTATTTCTTTATTTTGAGAGAGCACAGTACGAGGCAGCAACGAGGTGCAATGTGATACGGAGAGAGCTATGTGTACGCAGACAGGTAACTTGTGTAATATATGTGTAAGATAAACTGAAGAAAGAAAGTATATATTAGAACCAAATGAGATATAAAAATCGAGAATTAAAATAAGAAAAGGCGAATTCGTAAGCGTCGTCCTGTCAGTGTAAGTGATGATGATGATGATGATGATGATGATGACGATGATGATGATGATGATGATGATGATGATGATGATGATGATGATGATGATGAAGAGAAGGAAGATATGTAAGAAATTATTAATTGTTGTAACGGCAGGGATACAGGTAGTTAATTCTTCTAGGAATATTGCTATGAGAAGGTAAGGCTTGAGTGGGAGTACTTTTAGCATCTCTCTCTCTCTCTTCTCTCTCTCTCTCTCTCTCTCTCTCTCTTCTCTCTCTCTCTCTCTCTCTCTCTCTCTCTCTCTCTCTCTCTCTCTCTCTCTCTTCTCTCTCTCTCTCTCTCTCTCTCTCTCTCTCTCTCTCTCTCTCTCTCTCTCTCTCTCTCTCTCTCTCTCTCTCTCTCTTTCCTGCTACTATCTCCATTCCTTCCATCGTTTGCCTCTCTCCCACATTTGTTCCTCATCCGCATCCCCACCCCCTTAACTGGTAGCGAGAAAGGCGCAGAGTGTGAGGAAGGGATTTCCAGTCGAGTGACCTTGGTGGAGGACAGTTTTTACTTCAGCTCTGGGAATGGCTGGTGGTAGAATAGAGGAATGAGGGGGGTGGAAGGGGGACAGCTGAGATATAGGTAGATTGAGAAAATGTAAGTGAGTGAGAAGGAACCTTGTTGTGTTTAAAGTTCCTTCTCCATCTCTTTGATTTTTCTGTAAAGATAGATATCCATCTTCCTTTACCTTCTTCCCCTCCAAAGTGTATATTATTCGAGATATTATTTTTTATTTCATTTAATTTTCTTTTCTTCTTCTTCTTATCATTATTGTTGTTATTATTATCATTATTGTAGCGGCTTTCGCAGGCTTCTAATTAATGTGAACTGTTTTACAGGCATGGCAGGACATGCTTCCTCACCGGGGTGAACAGAAACCCGTCTGGCTCTACCATGTCGTAAAGAACTGAAAATATACATTTCCAGTCACAGAACGAATACAAATACATTCTCATTGCATTGTCATACACTTCAAGTAATGCTTACAATCAATAAATCATCATGACAGTCAGTTTATACCACAATACATAAGAAAATAAACAGATCTCACCTCGATCACATCCTGCGAGCACGCTTCTGTTGTCAGCAATAAGTGACGTGAACAAGTCGCTATAAGCAATGTGATCGCCTTTACTTATGAGACAACAAGGCATCTACTGATCCTTCTTTACAGTGTTTGAACCTTCTAAATATTTCTATATAAAGGAGATCAACAAAGGAATGATAAAACATACATGCAGTTACATGGCTCCCCTAAATTGTGCATCAATTTACCTTATAAACTAAAAAACAATTTGCCTTAAAACTAAGACTATTTGCCTTAAAAATAATACTGGCACATCATAAGGCACTTGAATTACAAAGGCTCCTTGGCGGGGATACCCTTGTCTTCACAATTATCACATTCTACCAAGAGAACAAGACTGTAGACAGGTCTTTCCATTATGTTTACAAATCTTGTACGTTTTCTCTGATTGTCAATGTTAGAATCTGCCATCATGAGCTTAACCTTTCTTACAAGACCGTCATTATCAGGCAAAGCTTCTATAACTCTACCCAATCTCCAACTGTTTCTTGGCAGATTGTGATCTTTTACAATAACAACATCATTGACTTCTTCAAATGACTCACATTTGTAGCATCTAGGTATTCAGAGGCCTTTTCAACCTGTGCAGCTTATCTCTCCATTTTATCCATTTATATCTGACATTATCTGTCACCTCGTCATCCCAACTAGACCCATATTTGCACAATTCTTGAAGGATTTGTTTGCTTACAATAGTAAGTAAGAGGTGACACTAGACCTAACGGGTCATATACAGAGCTCACAGTGGACAATATACCCCTTATTGTGAATGCCTTATCTTTCAACTGTATTCTAAATTGAACAGTGTCAGACTCTATACACCATTCAATTCTTTCCATAGGCAGTGTATCTTTACTAAGATCTAAATTCTTAACAACATTCACTCTTTCATGAGGGGATGTCGTTTCTAGTGCTTCCTTGCTGTTGGACAAAAACTTATGAAGGTTGAAACCACCCATTAGCTTCGTAAGTCTATGCTCTGCCAAAGTTTTGTTGTTTGGAAGCTTGACATTGTCGTTTTTAAGAGGAAGAGGCAACTCGTAATGCCTGTCTTCCAGCTGATGTACTCCAGCTTTCATTTTATTCATAAACTTCCTGTCTTCATACGATAATGGAACATCAGCTGACTTCCTTTAATTGAAATCAAGCTCAAACATACCTTTTACTTGGGAGGGATTTATTATCTCCTTTGTCCTTGATGGAACGACTATGAAGCTTACCCTTTTCTCCTGATTTATCTCAACCTCTTGTACAAATATTCTAATTTATTAGAATATTTATTTCTAAACCTTGATTAATAGCAACCCTTCCTTGGATGCCACATCCTAACTCTGTTCTTATACCACAGGGCTCTCCAGACTCCCCTGAAATCACATTCCTGTGTTCTATTGCTTCATTACAGTTCACTCCAATCAGAAGTCCTATTTCTACATCTGACCTTTATGGCATGAGTTTAGAAGCAATTAGAGATAAGTGGGACCACCCTTCTGCTGTCTCCTTCCTAGGGATCTGATCTCGTCTTGCTGGGATATTTTCTCTAGAATATGCATGTGGAAGCTCTATATCTCGTTCATCATAGATGCCTCGGACTATAAATCAAGAGACTTTCTTACACACATTTGTCTCTTCTCCATTTATTGTGGAAGTTTGCAAAGAAATTTGCGGTCCACTCACTCCCACATCATCTAAGAGACTTTGCTTCACGAAACAAGCATCAGATTGATTGTCCAACAATGCATACACTAACACTTTATTCCCTTCATTACCTTCTTGGTACATCCACACTGGTACTATTAAAGTGTGTGTGTCTCCAGCAACTGACTGTTTGACCTTAACCTCATTTATTACAACTGGTCTTTCATCGTTTTTCTTGAGATCATTTATCCGTTTTGGTCTTTCCTGAGTCTGGGATCTTATAGCATCATTATGGAGAACGGTGGAATGGAATCTCTGACATACCTTACATGATTTCTTTCTCCTACAGTCTATTTTTTTGTGACCCCAATTTAAACATCCTGCACATAATCTTTTTTCTTTGATAAATGTGAACTTTGTATTAGGATCAAGTTTTACAAATAGCTTACAATTTTCTAAATCATGCTCCTCTTTACAGTAGCGACAAAATTGTCTCTTTCCTTCCTTTCCTTTAAAGTCTTGTTCTATAGTCTCTGCATTTACTTTACTGTTAAAGGAACTAGCTGTCCTTTCCTCAGATGGTTTTGTTATGAAACATTTACTTCCTCTAAATTTAGTCATGGTATATAACCTATTACTTTTATTTATGTTCAAACTTGCATTGCCTTTATCACTGTCATTTGCTTCCATGACCACAGCATTATATAAAGTAAAAGGATCACATGCTGCATGAGCTTGTGAGTTGATGAATTTACAAAACCTTTCAAAGGGTGGGTACTGCCCTGGCCCATACTGAGAACTGCCATAACAATCTTTACTTATTATCGCATTCCAACTATTAATCATAGATCTAGGAAGTTTTGTTAGTAATTTCCTATGTTCTCTGGGATCATTAAGGAATGACAAGTGAGGAATAGAATGCATAGCTGCCCTACAGCATTCTAAAAAATCTGAAAACTTCATTAGGGCTGGACCATCGTCTTGAGGAATTTGTGGTCATCCTGACAACCTTTTCATGTAAGCATTGGCAACTACACTTTCATTTCCAAATCTTTGCCAGAGAATTCTCTTTGCTGTGTCATAATCTTGGTTAGTATTTAAGTACATTAAAATTCTTATGGCTTCCTTTGCCTCACCACTTGTATATTTGTCAAGATATGCAAGTCTCTCTGATGCATCAATTGTTTTAGCTTCCACAAAGGTTTTAAACTTTTTTTTTATCCAGAGTGGAAATTCCATGGGTTCTCCACTAAAAATTGGAGGCTCTATTGGAGGTAAACTCCATCATTGAACAGGTATATAAGTAACAGGATTATTACCAGGAGTGGAAAGAGATTGACAGGACTGTTTGACATTATTAGTAGGAGTATGGTTACTAGGTGGTATGAAACTATGAGCTAAGGGGTTGAGATTCATTGCTTGAGCATTAACGTTTGTACCTCTACTAACACCTACTCCTTCCTCATTCATTAGACTATCAGATTTACCATTAGATCCATGTTTAGGGGGAAATGTAACACATTTATGAGGCATGGCTTCATCTACCTCTGAATCAGACTGCAGTGGCGATATATCTTTACTTTGTACCTCTAAATATTGTTGAAGATGTTGTTGCCTTCCTACACTTTCATCATCACTTGGGAGCATCCCTCTATTTTAACTTCATTTAGAGGTTCAAGTTCTGCACTGACAGCTGCTATGTCTCTCATTTTTTCTCTTTTTGCTAACTCAGCTGTACTCTTTGCCACTAAAGCCTGTGCCTCAGCTGTACTCTTTGCCACTAAAGCCTGTGCCTCAGCTGTATTCTTTGCCACTAAAGCCTGTGCCTCAGCTACATTATCATGATGTTCCATTTCCGCTTTAAGCATGGTCAATTTAGCTGCCGCTTCTTGCCTTAGTAATGATGCAGAGGAAGCCT
>JAXIVD010005337.1:25000-29780 GCA_036785275.1 Cancer borealis
TCTGGGCGGGGCAAGGAGTAAGTCTCAGCCGGATGCACCTGGGCTTTGTGGAAGACTACCAGAGCCGACACGTCACGCCGGTGTTCGAATGACGTGACATATGCAGGCTGTTGGTGCTCCTCGCTATCTACCAATCGCAGAGTACGTTGTTGCACGGCATCCAGTCTCTGCACGAGGATGGCGGCACTCGACATCCATGTCCTTCCTTGGAGGTAATCTTGGAGCAGCACTAGCAAGTCACCCTCGATGTCCTTGGCACGAAACTTCTCAACAAGCCCCGCGTGCCAGACCCTGTCAAAGACTCTAGCAATATCCAGGGCCACCACGAGGATGTCCAGGCCCTCGTCCAGGGCGTCCTGCCAGTCTTTGGAGAGAAGGAAGAGGTCTGAAGTAGAGCAGCCAGGCCTGAAGCCAAACTGTCTGTCTGAGAGGCGATGGTTCTCAATCAGGTGTTGACAGATGATTTCAGCAACAATCCTCTCCAGCATCTTGCCCACCACAAAGAGCAACAAGACGGGCCTGTAGTTGCTGGGCTTAGACCTCGAGTTCTTCTTGTGGATTGGGACCACTCGCGCCTCCTTCCATTGTGATGGCCACTTGTTCTTCCTGAGGTAGGAGGTGAAGACAATGGAGAGAGGACCTGGCAGCTCCTTTGCGCACTGTTTGAGGAGTCGCGGGCTAACGTCGTCGGGACCGGTCGCCTTAGTCACATCCACCGCACTGAATAGCCGCTCAACCTGCTTTGTCTGTGACAGTGCGGTAGGTTTCCAGCTCCAGCTCAAGTGGAGGTCGTCCCGGATCATCGACCTTCATTTTGTTGGCAAACAGCTCGGCGAAGAGTGAAGTCTTGTCTCCGCTGCTAGTGGCAGATGTTCCGTCGGGACGACGAAGTGGTGGGATGGCATCACGGTGACTCGTCCCCTGCCGCTCCTTGACAAGGCTCCACCAAGTTTTGTTGCCAACTCCTGGGCCACAAAAGTTTCCTCTTCAGATCCTCTCTCTGTTAGTTCCTCTCCCAGGTGCAGATAGCGGTCATCCTCTTGCAGGTGTCACGGTGCCGTGTCCTGTTGTGGTGTTGTGGTGTTGTACTCTCGGCATGCTTGGTCTCGGCGGCAGTCCTGCAGTGATAACTAAATCAAGCAGGGTCACCAGGCCTGATGAAGTACATCCGGCTGGAGACATACTGCTGCTGGAGACCGAGGAGCTTGGTGGTGAGTGCGCGAGTCTTGGCCTCAGCGTCCCCCACTAAGAGGGCCTTCCAGTCAGTGTGGTGCAACACACACCTCATGGAAGGCCAGTCCGCTCTGTTTCAGAGCCAGATGGTACGCTGAGCAGCGTCTTCCCTCGTCATGCTCAGCTGAACCTGAGCCAGGAGTACATAGTGGTCTGAGCCCCAGACTGGCCCCAGCGGTTGGCGCACGATGTTGGTCTCAAGAAGGTCTGACAGTACAGGATCCAGCGACCCTTCCCTCTCGTGTGTAGGGAAGGTGACATGGTTGACAAGACCCTGCACCGTCAGGAGGTTATTGAAGGCTTCCTGTTCCAGGTGGAAGTTCAGGTTCTCCACTACCATCACATGGGAACACTTGTGACGCAGGGGTATGGTGTCCAGCTACTCCATCAGAAAGTCCAACGGGGAGGGTCCTTGCCTGGGGGGTAGTACATGACACAGGAGGAGGCCGCTGCTTTCTGCCAATACCACTCTGAAGAAGAGCGCCTCCGTCAGATGAGGCAACACTACCTCAAGCTGCTGCGTTTGAAGGCCATTCTTAAAACAGATAGTCACACCTCCTGTTCTGTTCTTCCGGTCCTTCCCCACCCAGGGGGAAAAGCCGGGTATATTTTCAAACATTAGCTCCACCTCACCGCGTCTCCGTCACGGTGACAATGTCAGCATGGTGACGCAGCACAAAGTTGTGAGTGAGGTCACCGACGTTGGTGCAGAGACCCCGCACATTGGCCAACACCATCTTTTTTCTCTCTCTCTCTCTCTCTCTCTCTCTCTCTCTCTCTCTCTCTCTCTCTCTCTCTCTCTCTCTCTTCTCTCTCTCTCTCTCTCTCTCTCTCTCTCTCTCTCTTTCTCCTTTCTCTTTCTCTTTCTCTTTTCTCTTTCTCTTTTTTTTTTTTCTCTCTCTCTCTCTCTCTCTCTCTCTCTCTCTCTCTCTCTCTCTCTCTCTCTCTCTCTCTCTCTCTCTCTCTCTCTCTCTCGCTCTCGCTCTCGCTCTCGCTCCGCTTCTAACTCTAACTCTAACTCTAACTCTAACTCTAACTCTCTGCTCTAAAACTCTAACTCTCGCTCTACACTTCTAACTCTCGCTCTAACTCTAACTCTCGCTCTACCTCTAACTCTCGCTCTACCTCTAACTCTCTGCTCTAAACTCTAACTCTCGCTCTAACTCTCGCTCTCTCTCTCGCTCTCTTCTCGCTCTAACACACACACTCTCTCTCTCTCTTCTCTCTCTCTCTCTCTCTCTCTCTCTCTCTCTCTCTCCTCTCTCTCTCTCTCTCTCTTTCTTTCTCTCATGACCTCATCACTGTCACACTTGATATCAGTAAACCAAAACGACAGTGCACCATCCAAACTTTCCGTCAATTAAGAGACTACTCGCCTGATACGCTACGTAGCTTACTCATAACATAAAGTCAAACACTGAATAAGATCTTTTAACTGATAACGTTGACATTCAAGTCAGTATATTTAATTAAGTTTTTTTTTTTTTTTACAATTGTTTGAACTTGTATGCACTCTTAGTGACTAAGGAGGTAAAGAGGCCTTTTGTCCCGTGGATCATGAGGACCTCAGAGCATTGATTCAGCAAAAAATAGTGCACTGAAAAAGCTTAAAAAGACAGAAACAATATTGACCTACAAACTAGTTACATACAATCTAAAAAGGCAAGTAAGGGCTGCATTTCATCGAGCTAAGTCAGAGTATTATAGTAAAGCTCGTAGAGACGAGGAAACGGAAGACCCACGGAGGATTCTTAGAGAGTTGTGCCTGATGCTAAAAAGAACAATGATAAGTATCAGTCAACAATGGTGACGATACTGAGATCATAAAACACCAGGCTGAATATTTCAATAACGTCTTCGCTACGGTGGGAAAAGATACCATCCTGAAATCTCATCAAAATCTCACTAATCCTGATGAAATGTCAGAAGATATACACACTAATCTATATCATAATAACAATTCAGATGGTATGTTCCGACCTGAACCTGAAACAGTAACACACCTCATAAAGCACATGCAGAACACCAACTCCCACGAGTCTGATGGCATCACACTCCGTTACTTAAAAGACTTGCTCCCTGTCATCATAGCTTGCTAACCTTCATCATAAATACTTCAATCGCAAAAGGAGTTGTTCCCACTGCATGGAAACACACTGCTGTTGTTCCTATATTCAAGTCCGGTAATGAAAAGAACCTCAAAATTACCGTCCTATATCTCTTTTACCAATTATTTCTAAGGTATTAGATATACTAATTAACAAGTGCCTCAAGTTGAATATTGACCCATTTGGGTGTGACAGTTAGTTTAAGTGACAGAACACAATCGGTACGCTTGAAAAATTGCATGTCAGACAAGATTGATATTTCTTATGGTGTTCCTCAAGGGTCAGTGACTAGGATCCTATCTTGTTCAATATAGATGTTAATGACCTCTCCTACTTCTTTTCCGATTGTATAGTCATTCAATTTGCTGATGACACTCAGTTCATCCATACCGGTGACATTAATGACATACATGGCTTTAATGCGTAGGGGGAAGATTTTATGAAGAGTCTCACTGTATTTTAACCAAAATGGCTAATGTTGAATGTCAATAAGGACTCAATGCATGTTTGTTGGAGCAATAGGACACTTGTCACAAATCTCTCCTGACACTCATATGCAGGTCAATGGTAACCAAATTGTCTCATGTAAATCTTTAAAGAACTTGGGTATTCATTTTGATAACCACTTGCAATTTGACATACACATTAATTAAATAAGGCAGGAAAATAACGGAACTTTAATGTATGTTAATAGACTCGAAAGATAACTTTAATATAATTAGTAGAATCACCGTAATACAGTCATTAGTCTTAAGTATCATAAATTATGGCATAAACATATGGGGCAAAACCAAATGCAACACTGATGCAACGAGTGCAAAGGCTCCAAAACTTTGCAGCAAAAGTTGTACATGGAGGAGCAGCCAAACATGCCAAGTCACTCCATACTTGAAGGAACTTGGATGGCTCAAGATCAGCCAGAAAAATTATTTTGAGTTGGGTATCATTGTTTATAATGTAATAAAAAAAATTCCACAATAACTATTCACACTGAGTGACATGAACGAACATGCTTTCAACACACGACAATAACAAAAGCTTTATAGTATGTACCTAAGTGTAACACTTGCTTAGGAGGTAAGTCACTTCAAGTAGCTGGACCTTTTTGGAATATCTTTCCCCAATGACGTAAAAAGCAGCAAATTCCTTTAAAAAATGGCTTAAAAATGTATCTACTACGCCATCAATTCTAGATGTAGTTTTATTTTAGTTTAATCGTTCTTTTATTGTACATGTAAAACATTTTTTTTTATTTTTTTATCATTTTACTGTTTTAACTAATCAAATCTATTATATCTTATTATATTTTATATGTTCTGTAATGTCATATTTTTAACATATGTTACATATTTTTATCACTATCTACTCTGTATTGCAGAAACTACTCTGTATTGCAGAAAATTTAAATTGAGTGATGTTAAATGAATAACCATTGTAAC
>JAXIVD010005338.1:2500-25000 GCA_036785275.1 Cancer borealis
CTGACCCTCCATGTTTTTTGTGTTTTAGCAGCGATCCTGCAGATTGCAGTAGGAGGAGTTCGATGACGTTTATTCCTTTGGTAATGGCCACTCTCTTAATGCATGCCAACATAGCTTCCCAGCCACGGGGAGAGCGAGACCGAGAGCCCGTTTATGTTTACTTGAAGGAGTGTCTAAGGACCTCGCACCTTTAAGAGAAACTCGCTCCTGCCACTTTCGACAGGAAATGGCGTCTCAAGGAGAAGTCCATTTCACCGTAAATTTGGTAGTGAGAGCAAGACAGGAGGAGAGAGGGAAGGAAGAAAGAATAGAGAAAAACAGTAAAGGAAGAATCAAAAGAGAAATGAAAGGGGAACAACGAACTAAGTGTAAGAAACGAAGACGATGCTAATGAAGATTTCAACGATAACGCATGTACTTTGTTTTCCATTTGTTGCAGAACACACACACACACACACACACACACACACACACACACACACACACACACACACACACACACACACACACACACACACACACACACACACACACACACACACACACACACACACACACACACACACACACACACACACACACACACACACACACACACTAGCTGTTACACATTAAGTATGTGTAGTTATATATAATTGAATACACCTATGCATCCTTAATACACTTTCCTTTGACTGTAGCACTATTGAAAGGATATCACATACCAAACCGAAGAACTAGGATGGGTGTTATATACTACTTTATATTTTAACAAACCTTCAACTTTCTTGCACATCAAAAGAAGGTTTCTACTCTTACTCTTCTCGTCTTTTCCACTGTACGAGGAAAAGTTTATCTTGTAAACACTACAAGGAAGCTGCAAAAGAACCGTTTACTTTGGAAGATAAAACAAAACGAAACTGAAAATACAAGTGTCAAAACAAATAAAAATCTGAGATAAAAGTTATTCACTCACGAGCAGGACAACGATAAAGAAAAAATAACGAGTAGACACACACAGAGAGAGAGAGAGAGAGAGAGAGAGAGAGAGAGAGAGAGAGAGAGAGAGAGAGAGAGAGAGAGAGAGAGAGAGAGAGAGAGAGAGAGAGAGAGAGAGAGAGAGAGAGAGAGAGAGAGAGAGAGAGAGAGAGAGAGAGAGAGAGAGAGAGAGACAGAGAGAGAGAGAGAGAGAGAAAAAAAAAAAAAAAAAGAGAAAGAAAAATGGAAAACCTTAACGTAAATGCTACTAATAATGTAAGAGCATATGACATTTGCCATTAATTTGGATTTCTCACCCAATTGTAGAGAAGTGACAAGGAAACTAACACACATCTTCTATGGTGCTACAAAACAAACTAACAGCCAATTATCGTGAGGGATGAAAGAGGCTAGTAGAAAAGTTGGTAAAATTATATAAGTAAATAGAAATACATTCCCGTTGATGTGTGGGTGTGGAGACATGATGGATAGAGAGGGTGGTTAAGAAAAAAATAAGTGAACAGGAGAAAATTATGGAGGAAGGGAGAGAATAAGAGAGGAAAAAAAAAGAATTGAGAGAAACAGAGACGGATATATGTACATACATACATACATACATATATACATACATATATGCACACAGACATGTAGATATGCAGATAAGTTTAAAAGATTTAAAAAATAAAGATATTTCATCACACACCAGAGGCTTTACTTCTCTATTTATTATCACGTAAAAATTCATCAAACTAAAATCACGAAAAGATGTTTATGAGTATGTGAGTTTTGCCAGATAGATCGACATCACTTATAAGGTTTGCAAGATTTTTTTTCATACTTTTGTTTGGTATAAATTGTAAGTTAAAGCAGATTAAAAGTTTGTTAAGTGCAGAGAAAAGAGAGAGAAAGAGAGAGAGAGAGAGAGAGAGAGAGAGAGAGAGAGAGAGAGAGAGAGAGAGAGAGAGAGAGAGAGAGAGAGAGAGAGAGAGAGAGAGAGAGAGAGAGAGAGAGAGAGAGAGAGAGAGAGAGAGAGAGAGAGAGAGAGAGAGAGAGAGAGCGTGGAGGGAGTAGGTAAATGTTCTCTGAGTATACCCTTTGATGTCGGCCAAGAAAAAAATAGTATAAATGTATATGAAGAGGGAAAGAGAAACAGAAATATAATTGAAAAAAAGGAAAGGAGAGAGAAAAACCAAAAGGGAATGTAAAAGCGAGACAGAAACATGCAAAAAAATATATAGGGAATGGAAAAAAAGAAAGGAAAGAAAGAAAGAAAAACACCAAAAGGAGAATAAAAGAAAAGAAAACCATTTTAGAGCTTAAAACCTATATATTATGTACTCGAACATACACGCACACACACACACGCACACGCACACGCACATACACACACACACACACACACACACACACACACACACACACACACACACACACACACACACACACACACACACACACACATATAGAACAGAAAGGCTGCATAACATAGAAGCGACACCCAGATAATCCCGCAGTGAAGGGGACGATACCTAAGAGAAGACCCAACTCAAGGTCTCCGCCACTTGGGACTATTGATGAGGGAGGTCGAGGCTGGATTACCGTGGGATTATAAGGCTCTGACGGGGCTTCAGTGCTCTCGCAGCCCTCCAACAAAACTTCGTGGATTTTTTGCAAAACATTAGAATCAAGCCAGCGACTCTGAGAAAAAAGTGGAGGGACTAGTATGATATAATGCAAGTAAAACGTAGAATTCGTGGATGTAAATGTAGAAGCGTTAGTAGAGTTATTGTGCAGAAATGCGGCATTGAAACATTAAACTGACGAAAATAAACTCTATAATTACAACCTCCACTATGAATATACAAGAACGACTAATGAGAAGGCCAATTAAAGTTCAGCTCACTTAATTAACATTACCACCTCATGACAGTGTTATAGATAATGTATACTGAATACAACAAATGGACACAATTTGCTGCTCGGCAAACTATGTTCAATTATCATTTAACACTTTCAATAGTAAACACAGTTATATTTAGACAAACAGTTGCATAATCTAGCGGTTAAGCAATCACCTCTGTGTGTGTGTGTGTGTGTGTGTGTGTGTGTGTGTGTGTGTGTGTGTGTGTGTGTGTGTGTGTGTGTGTGTGTGCGTGTGCGTGTGCGTGTGTGTGTGTGTGTGTGTGTGCGTGTGCGTGTGCGTGTGCGTGTGTGTGTGTGTGTGTGTGTGTGTGTGTGTGTGCGTGTGCGTGTGCGTGTGTGTGTGTGTGCGTGTGTGTGTGTGTGTGTGAGTGTGTGTACGTGTAATATTGTTCCCCTTGGTAATGGTTACATTATGTATGAATTCTGATGTGAATATTTTTTCTTTTTCATCTTTGCTCGTTTCAGATGCATGATGATATGTATTTCCCTTTTCTGGCAACAAAACTTTCCGGTTTCAAGTACAACCTTAATATTTCAAAGTATGCGTATTTTTCTTCCCAAAAAGTAGCAATGAGGGATATTATAAAATGAAGACCATGAATAAAGAGTGCACGAAGATACTGTAAGGTGGAAATCCTATACAAGAATATGATCTATGCACCTTCGCCTGATAGAGATTTATACAATATTCATATTCATATGTCAATCGATCAAACGGACAGGTATTTCTATCAGCTTGTCAATGATATCTCGTAATTAAAAATGAAAGAGATACAAAATCATATTACTTACAGGATTATCAACACACGCTTGCACACTCAACATCAGTGTAACAATAGAAAAAAATATAAAGCTGGATAATCGTTTCCGACTAAGCTTACCTTGAAATAACAATATTTTTTTTATGAATAAAATTACAATGTACTAATAACGCACTAGTGCATAGAAACTTTAATTTCTATGAACTCGAAAATATTGCTTCCAGTCACAACGACAGACCGATTTAGCCTTGACTAGCAGAAAGATCTCTTGATGGACTTGCCCTCCACGTCACCTAAAGACGATCCTCTATTCCCGTTGTTAGTGCGAGGGAACCGACGGCAGTTGAAAATCCATTAATGGTGACACCGAAGTCAACCAGCTCCCCCGACCCTGGTAAGACCCTTCCTTCCCCGCTGATCCTCCTCTTCCACCACCACCACCACCACTATCCGTTCGCGTTACCGGCAAACCCATAAAAAGCGACAGTCAATCCTGCATCCAATCCCTCCTCTAGAAGCAGCGAGAATTGAAATGATTTGTTTTTCTATGGACTCAAATGCATCCTGTTCTGAGCAACCCATTCGACGAGAGCTTGCATCAAACAAAACCTTAATACAGCTGATCTGTTTGCGTTGGTGTCATGATAGCTGTTTTTTTTATTCCCATCAATACTATAATTATCATCACCTGGATCATGAATCTACAAACACGGCTGCACTGATACACTATAATATGATATGTCGTATATGTCGTATGCTGTTTTGATCGTCGCGGTTGTGATGGGATGATGCCGGTGGTAACTATGTAATGTGTGATGATGATGGTGTTGTTGTGGTTGTGTTTTGACGGTGAAGATTATGGTATTGGCAGCAGTGATGGTGGTGCTATGGTGGTAATGGAGCACTGGGGAAAATGCGGTGGTGTGAACGTGATTTTATATTAATTAATACAAGTAGTGGCAGTAATATTAATTGTGCTATTATTATTATGATCATTGTTATCATTATTATTATTATTATCATCATCATTATTATTATTACCAGTAGTAGTAGTAGTAGTAGTAGTAGTAGTAGTAGTAGTAGTAGTAGTAGTAGTACTACTACTAGTAAAAGAAGTAGTAATAGTAAAAGTAGTAGAAGTAGTAGAAATAATAGTAGTAGTAGTAGTAGTAGTAGTAGTAGTAGTGGTAGTAGTAGTAGTAGTAGTAGTAGTAGTAGTAGTAGTAGTAGTAGTAGTAGTAGTAGTAGTAGTAGTAGTAATATTAGTAGTAATAGAAGTAGTAATAGTAGTAGTAATAGTAGTAATAGTAGTAGCAGTAATAGTAGTAGTATTAATAGTAGTAGTATTAATAATAGTAGTAGTAGTAATAGTAGTAGTAGTAATAGTAGTAGTAGTAATAGTAGTAGTAGTAATAGTAATAGTAGTAATAGTAGTAGTAGTAATAGTAGTAGTAGTAATAGTAGTAGTAGTAATAGTAGTAGTTGTAATAAAAGTAGTAGTAGTAGTAGTAGTAGTAGTAGTAGTAGTAGTAGTATATATATATATATATATATATATATATATATATATATATATATATATATATATATATATATATATATATATATATATATATATATATTCAAGATTATTTTCAATATTTAAGAAAGAGGGACAAAATCAACTGATTGTCTTATTGTATCCAATATGGTAAGGGTCTCATTACTGCATTGTATAACAAGATTTGCCAGTGACCTTAGGGGAAGACATTACCACGGACTTGCACCGTTTGTAATAGTAAACCCATATCCATGATGGGAACACTAAAGCAATATGTTAAGGCAATTCAAGATGCTCAAGATTTTAGATGATCTTGACATACAATTTTAGAAGGGAAATGATGATGATGATGATGTGTGTGTGTGTGTGTGTGTGTGTGTGTGTGTGTGTGTGTGTGTGTGTGTGTGTGTGTGTGTGTGTGTGTGTGTGTGTGTGTGTGTCTGTGTATGTGTGATTGGGATGAAATTGGAGAGACGATACGTGTTTTATTTTTTTGCATGAGCAAGGGTACAGGGGGACTACTAATGTGTGTCTGTGTATGTGTGTGTGTGTGTGTGTGTGTGTGTGTGTGTGTGTGTGTGTGTGTGTGTGTGTGTGTGTGTGTGTGTGTGTGTGTGTTTCGTTGAAGGGACGATGCATTTTTTTTTTTTTGCAGAGGGGTAAGGTAGAGTACAGGCGAACTACACGAGAGAGAGAGAGAGAGAGAGAGAGAGAGAGAGAGGAGAGAGAGAGAGAGAGAGAGAGAGAGAGAGAGAGAGAGAGAGAGAGAGAGAGAGAGGAGAGAGAGAGAGAGAGAGAGAGAGAGAGAGAGAGAGAGAGAGAGAGAGAGAGAGAGAGAGAGAGAGAAAGAGAGAGAGGAGAGAGAGAGAGAGAGAGAGAGAGAGAGAGAGAGAGAGAGAGAGAGAGAGAGAGAGAGGAGAGAGAGAGAGAGAGAGAGAGAGAGAGAGAGAGAGAAGAAAAAAAAAAAAAAATGTGCGCAGGAGCTTGTGTGGCGAAAGGATACAAGTTTTTAAGGAACGCACAGAGGTTAAAAATGTCTTCAGGGGGATGAAGGGAGATTGCGAAAGTCTTTTAGGCGGAGACTGGAGAAAGATGGCTTGTCTTTCGTCTCCTTTAACATGGCAAGTAAAAATCGCCTGTGAAATGTGCAACACTCCTGCCATCGTTAAGCTCAAACCATAACATTTAAACTTACCACATACGTAACTGCCCCTACTCTCTCAAATTTATACTCTACTACATACCTATACAAGCACTCACGTATCTAAATACCCATATATTCTATAAGCGAAAAAATATTGTATCAACTTATAGACACAAAACATTTATAGTTGTAATAAAGTATATGATTATATTTCAAGTTAAGGACAAACATTTTAATGACATAACAAACAGTAATAAAAACACAAAAATGATAAGAAAAAGTAATGTCAATCCTTTCTCGAAATTCCAAATTCCCTACAAATATCAATGTAAATTTCCAAACGGAAAGAGACGAAAATCCACCCACAGAGTTATTCAACTAAGCGAGCAAATATCAGGAATGCCATCAGAAAAAAATATAGCGAGTCTTCAACAAATAAGACACGGTTAAAGTGTTTTGTTTATTTTGTATATATATAGAAAAGTAATCTTATATTAGATTAGTAAGTAAATTCCTAATAAAAATATTAATAAAATCTATTTGGTATATCTAGTCACCCCGATTTTTTACTTATTCCAACAATAGAATGAAATATAAATGAATAATATGTTCTTATAATATTGGTAGGATAATTATTCATGAGTAAATAAAAAATCTTTGAGTAACATTGACAAAGACATTAACATTATTATTAACATGTTGACATGGAAATTGCTTGTTGCTCCCATCCATTTCCACGACAATGCTTTAAGTAATATATTTCTGAGGTTGCATTTAGTTTTGAGATGTTGCATCTCGGCCTTACAGGTGTTGTTTCTTGCGACAATGACGCCAAGATATGTTGCAACCCATTCCATGTCGCGCCCTTGGATCTGGAGCTTGGTGAGGGGGACGGTGCGCGTCTTGGCCAGGCTTTGGTCTTGGTTTGGGAGATAGTGAATCCAATGTCCTCACATTTATTCGTTAGTAGATTCAGGGAGTCTTGCAATTTGGCTACTGAGTCTCTTCCCTGCGCTTGCAAGACGATGTCATCAGCGTAGCCAATGTGCTGTGTTCCTGTTGGGTATGGGAGTGTGGCCAGAACATTCATGAGGACGTTGAAGAGCGTGGGGCTGATCACTCCTCCCTGTGGCGTGCCGTTTTCAAGTGTCACGTATGCTGACGCCTGGCCCTGGAATATTACCCGTGCCTTTCGTCCTGTCAAGTACTGTTTGACCCATGATAGTAGCTTTCCTTACACCCCCAGCTTGGTTAGTTCCCCCAGGATGACGAGTGGCTGGGCTCTGTCAAAAGTTTTTTCAATGTCTATAAAAACAGCTGTCTTTGCCTTGTCGTTTGCAGTGTAGTTGGCCAGGCAGTTTGCAGTACTTCTGTGCTTCACAAAGCCATTTACACCTGCATCGAGATGCCCAATCTTATAAAGGAGACGGTTGAGGAGGATCCGCTCAAGCATTTTGCAGAGTGTTGGGGTGAGGCTGATGGGTCTGTATTTGTTTTCTTCAGTCTTTGGAATCGGTATAATATTTGCCATGGCATCTTCAGGCAGCACACCCTGTGTGAGTGACATGTTGAACAGCATCAAAAGAGGATCGTCTTCCACAAGGCAGACGGCGTTCAGCATGGAGTAAGTGATGCCATCCTCTACTGGCGCAGTGTCTCTGCTCTCTTTCCTTGCCGCGAATAGCTCTTCCCTTGTTATAGGGTGGTCGGTGTCGTCTGGCAGCAGTGTTGCCGCTGTGACATCGTCCAGCCGCGCGGGGTCAAGTTCAGCTTTCAGTGAGAGGTGGTGGGGTAGCAGCAGGTGTTGGGGCGGCGTTGAGGTGTGGCAAGGCAGCGGCGGTTGTCGACATATTTGTCTCCTCCCTTGGGTGTAGAGGATTCCAGGGTCTCTTGGGACATTTCAGGCTCTAGGCGTTGTGGCCGTACAATTGGGACACCGGTGCGTGAGCTCCACTCCCTCCTTTATCCTCTCCTTGCATATGCTGGTGTCGTGTTCCTCTGAGCAAAACCCGCATATTGTTGTGCTGCTGTTGCACTGCCACGTTCTGTGTCCCCACTTCTGGTATTTTCCGCAGAACGTTGGCTTGCCTACAAATCTTTCTATTTTGCAGGCTTTGGTCCCCGGTAGTTGCAGATAATTCGGTATTTCCCCCTCCCACATTGCAATTACGTGGTTCCTTGCTTCCTTCGTGCTGCGTTGGAGAAGTCGCTCGCACCATAACACTGTCGAGAGGTCGTTGATGTAGCTGAGCGGCAGGCAGGTGGGGTAGTTCCTGATGAACACTTTCGTTCGTTTGTTTTCTCCCGTGATTTTTGTCAGTCTTAACATGGTGTCTTTGTGTGGATGGCCCACTTCCGTCAAGAACCGTAAGGTGCCGGCGTCTTGAGTCACGGCTATGATCGTTTTGGAAGTCGCTCTTGGTTGCACGGACAGGTTGTGATGTTTGCTTGTCACTTCCGCCAGCCACACTGTTCTGTCTCGAGGCGACATTCCTGGGGGGAATGCAAGGCGGTGTGTTACTGGTGTGACGGTGCTGTTTTGAGTCTGCATTCTGGAGTACTCCTGGGCACTGGCACTCTCCACAGCATTTTTCTTGCTTTTTTTTGTTTGTTCTGCACTAGTGTAAAACCGTCTTGGTTAAGGTCTTCCATGCTGTTTGTCTCCCATGTGCACTGTCGCTTAGCAGAATTGTCTCGCATCACATTTGCAGTGTCACTAGTTACCTGGTCACTATTAAGGGCAGCAGTAGCTTCCACGTCCTAATTCGGGTTAGAGAAGAGCATGGCGCGACACTGAACTTAACAAGATAGGCCTTGACCGCTGGCCAAGGGGAGCGGATACATCCACTCTCACTGAGGTCACAGAGGTCACTGAGAGAGAGAGAGAGAGAGAGAGAGAGAGAGAGAGAGAGAGAGAGAGAGAGAGAGAGAGAGAGAGAGAGAGAGAGAGAGAGAGAGAGAGAGAGGCAATAAACAATGATGGGATTGCAGGGGGTGGGCTGCACTAGGGTCATATCAGTCATTGCCACTACCCTCCATCCCTTTCTTAACCTCCACACACCAACCAACTAATACATCATTGATTCGCCATTTACTCTGTACTCGTTAGATAGATCGGTCATCAAATAGTTATACAGACCAGACCAAGCGGTGAGTGAGTTAATGCCATATAAAAGAGGAGCAAATTACTAATTACATTCCTGAAACTAGTAAATAAGCAACCCATAAAGTATTACTTACTTTTCCTTCTTGTGGTGATAACTGATGTTTGTAAAAGCAGTCAGGGTGGTCGTGCCTGCAGGGGTTCGCTGCCTCATACATCCTTTGATCTTTTCTGAAAATGTAGAAAAGAAAAATCTGAACGATGCCCGAGAGAAAACCCCCAACTCTTTCCACTGTCAACCAAACCCACTGAGGCACTTTCTCCCTGCATCCTTCCCAGGAATTGTACCCCTTGAACCTGAACGATCTACCGCGTTGCACTAGGAAGGTTTCCAATATAAAAACAACACTATTATTGCCTTACCATATTGAAAGAATGGCCGACGTAAAAAAAAATTTCGTTATGCATGTTCACACTACTCGACGTCACAAATGTCCTAACACATCCATGAATAAAGGGAGATATCACGAAGTGCTGGATTTCCATGTTATCGAACATACACCATTTACAAATTCCAAACGTCTTCACCCACCACACACTTCACCTCATTTCCTCCGCACACTGAACACCCATCCACCCACCCCCACACACCCACCTACCCACCCACCCACACACGCACACCCA
Organism: Cancer borealis; assembly: GCA_036785275.1. Classification (NCBI taxonomy): domain Eukaryota; kingdom Metazoa; phylum Arthropoda; class Malacostraca; order Decapoda; family Cancridae; genus Cancer; species Cancer borealis. The sequence goes on from JAXIVD010005338.1 coordinate 12,613, forward strand.
CACACCCATCCACACACGCACGCACGCACACACGCACGCACGCACGCACGCACACACACACACACGCACACGCACACACACACACACACACACACACACACACACACACACACACACACACACACACACACACACACACCTTCCCTAAAGAGATGACTGCACAAATTACAAGGCTTCGTAATGCATACAATTATAAACACATCATCTTACTTGGAAACGTGCAGTTCTGAAAGTTTCCCATAATCGCAACAGTTAGCCTGTAGAAAACTCTACAAACAGTACGAACGGATGCAGATACTTTAACTCTTTGTAATCGGGGGAAGGGAGTAACCAGCAGGAGGAAGAGGAGGTGAATATATAAAATGTCCTATAGTGTACAAAATGACAAGTTGGCCGTGGAGCTGCGTGCGCTGCTGCCATTACTTCCTCTCTTCCACTAATTCCGTCTCCTTCCTGTTATCTTCCCTCTTCAGTGCTGTCCTCTCTGCGTCACTATCTATTTTCAAACATCCAATACAGTTATTACCATCACTGCCTCCAAACTCAACAAAAATAACTGATCCCTATGACACATGATCAGAAACACTAATTGAAAAGTGACACTATGTGATACTAGGCGACGTGCTACAGGTTGCTTCCAGCTCCTTAATCACACATCTATTTCATTACAGCTAATTGATAAATTGATTGATTGATAGATAGATAGGTATCGTTTCTTAATATACTATATAATAATAATTCAATGAAACAATTTCATAGTACACTTCTACTTACAATTGTAAAATAAAGGCTCCTCGTAATCCTGATAGCTTCATCAGATAGACTTGGTAATTAAAACTCGCTCAGATCCCAGTCCTCTACAGTGCAGTGGGAAGTACTTGTAGATGCTTCTTGTAAAGTAGTATATTTCTTGTAAGCTTCAAGTGTACCAATCTTCTTTAGTACATCTGCAGTCAAGGTGTATTGATGGCAACATTTGCCCACTCTGTGAAAGCCATACTTGACAGCTAGGACTGCGCTTAGAGTTTCTGGTAAATTTATACTTTATGCCAATATTCCACATCTCTACCCACTCACCCCCACCCCCCCCAGCAAGCTTGGGGGAGCCTGGGGAATCGGGGGTTTTGGGGGGGGAGGCATATGGGAGTGATATATGGCCTTTGAAAAATCTAGGGGAATTTCCCTACATTTTGGGAAATTTCCCCAGATTTAACCTAAATTACCCTAACCAATCCTAACCGGGAGGGCTGCGCCCCCCCTGGACCCCCCCGCTGACACTGTTGTAACCTAACCTAACCTAATTTACCCTAACCTAGCCTAACCGGGGGGGGGAGGGGGGGGGCTGCGCCCCCCCATGGACACCCCCCGCTGACACTTGTAACCTAACCTAACCTATTTATTGGTTGAATTGCAAATTTACCAAGTATAATTTCATAACTCACAATACCTTAAACGAGAGCATGAAGTTCCTGGCTGTGGGGTCATCCTCTACTATTCCTCCAAGGAGCCATACAGTGGGGACACTGAACAGCTGCTGGTAGGACGCCGTGCTCCCTTAGAAAGTCGTACACCAAATCGTTTTTTGAATGAAATTTTGCGATTATTTGCCAATAATCCAATTCACAACCTTGACAAGTAACTTCAACGGTAGCCATGATACAACTGAACAGAAAAATATCACCTGACCTGTGTTTGTACCTGTGCCACGCCTACTATTACATATAGCAAGCTGTGATTGGCGCAGCTGGTGCTGGCAATTGGTGGTGGCACGTCATTGGACAGAGGAAATATAGACAATATAATAATCCTCTGTAGCAACAGGACCCAATCCCATGCTTGAAACCAAAGCCCGTGCTAAAAACAATTGATAGTGTTTGTTTGTTTGTTTTGACTTAGAGATACAGTCCACCCACAGTCCAAAACTGTACCACATTCACGGACGTATTGCAGTGTTATTATTCATTTCCGACAGGTAGTGTAATCAGTGAAAATGTTGTAAATAGTAAGAGCAACAAGCTGAGGGTAGCCATAACCTTCGACTGTTTAATGGCATAAAATATAGTAATACCGAGTTTCTTTACTCATTTTGTTACATAACTTTGTCTTCACAATGTTCTTGTGACTAAACAATAGTTCAACGTCGTCATTTGAATGAGGCAAGGAGAGCACTGTAAGACCAAGGTCACAGATATCGCTGTAGGGATTTTCCATTGTGGCATCCCTGTAGTCGACTAAAGAACTGCAGCAGTCGTTGCAATAGCACTGAGAGTTGTAGCCGTAGCAGAAGCAGAGACGGATGGCGGGGTGAAGTGGCGAGCAATCTTACAAGGAGGAAAACCACCCCGTGAAGCACTTCCAGACGATGAGTCGGAACCCAACGATGATCCGCTGCCAGACGATGGAAGCCGAGGACGTTTTGGAATGGCACCTGTAACGTGTATGGGCTGCGATTGAGGACGGGAAAGCCCCACAAGTGATGCTGCCAAAGGGCGAGGGATGCGGGAAGCCCTCATCCCGAAAAGCGGCAGGAGGACACAGGCGTGTCTCTCCTGACGTGAGTAAAACTCGAGCAGTGTCCGACCAGTCTGAAAGCTGGATCAGAACTCGACGCCACCTGCCGGTAATGTACAAACTGACAATCAGAGAAAACGTAGATTTTAAAGAATGGCTTATCCATAATTTGCCTCCTTGCGGTTCAGAACCATTACATGCTGATATGTCGAAATATTTATGAACAAAGAGAAACAAAGTAAGAAATTAAAATACCAGCAAATTTTGTTAAAATTGTATTTTTAAGTTATTTTTAGCCTTTACAACGGGAATGATGAAAAAAAAAAATTAATGGGGTCTCAGAAAATCACATCATGGAAAGGGTAGAAAATAATGGACCATGTGAAAGAAATGTTATTCGTATACCGTAAAGAATAACTGACTGGGTATGAAAAGGCGATGTCTTGTAATGTCATTTTCAGTAAAACTAGCTTTTGCATAAAAGATAATATGATATTATTAAGGAAAAAGGACGCAACATTCCGGTTTGTTTATAGTCACATAATATAATTAACATGTTAACGAAGAGAAATGAGACATGCATTGATTTTACCCTCGGCAGAGGCTAATAAGAATTCAAAGCATTTAGATGCTTGTGATTGTAGCTCATTCATGGACAACTTCAAAGCGGGAGTTGTTCCCTGACGGCGATACATTTGTATAGAGAAGTGAACTGTGTGTCACAATAGCGTGGAACGAGGATCACCTTGGTGGAATGTGATCAAACATTCCCTCGAAATTAAAAGAATGTACACTTTAGTAAAATCATGTAGGAACTGTATTACGTGTATTAGTTATTTTGTTCTGATCGGATCACAGGGGTAAGTGTCTTGTAAATATAGTATGTTTAATGTAGTAGTAGTAGTAGTAGTAGTAGTAGTAGTAGTAGTAGTAGTAGTAGTAGTAGTAGTAGTAGTAGTAGTAGTAATAGTAGTAGTAGTAGTGGTAGAGGTAGTAGTCTTTCTTTCTTTCTTTCTTTCTTCCTTTATTTCACAATAGCGAGTATACATTGTCGCATTGCATATAGTGACAATAAAAAATAAATAAAGTGTTATTAAAGTGTGAACAACACTCTAAACGGTATGACAATGATTAAGATAAAAATACTAAAATATACAACGTAAGACATTAAGAAATATGAGAATTATTAAAATAGTTAAATTATGTACATGAAAAAAAAATCACTTAAAAAGTAGACTAAAATCCATAATATAAACAAGGAGACCTTCTTCTTTCATGATTCTGTATGAAATGTATTCTTGATTTTATAATATCTAAACTTTCCTGAAAAACATTTACATTATATTCATTTTTGAAATAGTTAAAAAGATATAACATTGCAAGTCCATCCTTAATGTGAGGAACATTTAGCCTTAGAATAGGATGACATGACCTTAATAATCTTTTACAATATCTGGCTTGTACAAAGGCTGCGTGATGCTTAAATAACAACTGCTCACACCGGGCTGCCGTGATATGGTTACTTGCAAATACAGGAACACCACAGATTCTTTTTAGTGCCTTACTGAATGCTATATCAAGTGTTTTAAATATTTTTGAATTACAAACAGTGTGATGGTTCCATAAAGGAATCCCATAATCAGGAAGGCAAAATGACTTAAAAAGAAATAAAAGAGTTTGTTTATCAACAAATGCAAAGTCCCTAAAAATACTATTAGATGAAGCATAAAAATTTTGAAGTCTAAAAGCAATATCTTCAGTGTCTTTGAAATTAAAAGTAACTTTGTGACCCAGATACTTTATAACCTTGACCACCTGTAACCTTTGCCCATTTAACTCAATGTTCTCAGTTAATTCATCCATCTTATTAATAAATATAACACACTTTGTTTTATCCTTATTAATTTTCAAAAAATGTTTATCAATACATGTAGTAAGTTTATCAAACAATATAATCATCTGAGCTTGTGTTTCTGCAAGTAACACCAAGTCATCAGCGTAAGCTATTATGTAGTAGTAGTAGTAGTAGTAGTAGTAGTAGTAGTAGTAGTAATAGTAGTAGTAGTAGTAGTAGTAGTAGTAGTAGTGGTAGTAGTGGTAGTAGTAGTGGTAGTAGTAGTGGTAGTAGTAGTGGTAGTAGTAGTAGTAGTAGTAGTAGTAGTAGTAGTAGCAGTAGCAGTAGCAGTAGTAGTAGTAGTAGTTGTAGTAGTAGTAGTAGTAGTAGTAGTAGTAGTAGTAGTAATAGTAGTAGTAGTATAGTAGTAGTATAGTAGTAGTAGTAGTAGTAGTAGTAGTAGTAGTAGTAGTAGTAGTAGTAGTAGTAGTAGTAGTAGTAGCAGTAGCAGTAGCAGTAGCAGTAGCAGTAGTAGTAGTAGTAGTAGTAGAAGTAGTAATAGAAGTAGAAGTTGTAGTAGATGTGGTAGTAGTTTCATTAAAATTATATCTTATATTAACTAATATTCCTACACATACTGATGCCGTGTATTTTACCCTTTTCAGTATTATGATGGTGGTATATTTTTTTTCAATTTAATATTGCAACCAACTTTATATTTAGATTATTAGGCACAACTGATGAATACTGACAAACAAGCGAGCGTTTTGTACTTTGTGCGCTCCTCGTCTCTCTGCTTAGAAATCTAAAATATAGCTTGGGAGTCACACGCATCAAAATAATACAAGCATCAAGTAAAATCTAGATAATAATATTGCAGAGAGCTACGATTAAGCTCGCAAAGTTGTCAAATGTTATGCTCTAGTGTTTCAAGCTGAGTTGTAAGTGCTCAGGAATTTTTTTTAATCATGAATGTTCGCTTACCTCGTCCGAAGCCAAACTTAGGATAGTCTCAAGCTGTGTCTTGCACAGCATATGTAATTTAGAGTGGTGACGATTTGCAAATAGAGTAATATTACCTAAAAGAATAATCAATAGGATTTCAGAAAATTTGCAATTTGGATGTTTGAGGCACTAATGCCGGGGTAGAAGCTCCTGTTGCCACCCTTTTCTATGCACGTGCCTTGCCCCAAAGTGTATGAAACTTATTCATTATTTTTGTTTTTTCTTTTCTTCTGAGATGCTTATTGTTTAGCTGTTTACTTATCAGATAAAATGTTCGGTAAACTAAGGTGAATATTTTCAATTCCATTAACGACTATTACAATGAGCATTGCGTGAACCAAATGTTCTATTATTTCCACTTTACAGTATTATTTATGGTATGCTTAAGTGAATATTCCGTTTAATATGAAAAATATTATATGTAAGATGTGCATTGTATGACCGCGAGTAGTAAACGTCTTAGCTTTGTGGTCAATGGCATTAGAAAACAATGTAATTTATAGACTAGTCTCGGTGTTATTCTTGCAAGAGTTTTCCGAAAAAAAAACATTCAAATAACCATTATTTGGTAACAATGCTAAAGCACAAAATATACGAAGGATTAGAAAAAAAAATATTATAATACTGAAAAAATGGCTACGTGTCAACAAATATAAACATAATATTAATTGATATCAAGCACGTTTGCTCGTCGAACTGTGCCATTAGAAAACACAAATAATGTTCACATACAAAAACACACACACACGCACACGCACACACACACACACACACACACACACACACACACACACACACACACACACACACACACACACACACACACACACACACACACATATATACATACATTTACAGTTTACAGATCCTACCATTTTTTTCAACCTCTAGAGTGCATCCATTTTATCTCTCAACTCATCTTTCTCTTCTCTTCCAGCTAACATACTCAGCATCCACCCTCCCATCTTATTTCACAGGTGCCTCACTCCAACAAAAGACCTCTCCTCATCTTTCACTTCCTTACCTCACCCCATCCTCTTCCTATTCTTGCTCTGCCTTTCTCCCTCCTCTTTCTCCCCTCCGCACATTCGACAGGTTGATTACTTAACGGAAATAAATACCATGGACTAACAGCCTCCCAGGATTCCTCTTCCTCAGGGGCGACATTACTCCAAACTTTTATTTAAGCCCATCGACAAACCCTGATATATGAATCCCCCACCCCCATCTTTCCGCCCCTTACTCCCCCTCAACCACCTGAATCTCCCACCTGATTCCCTTTCTCCCTCTCCAGTCTCCCACACCTCCCCGTCCATCAACACAGTCCCTCCCCTACAGGAAGACCCACCTAGCTCACCCCAGTTCTCCATCTCCCTTCCTCCCCTAGTGCACCCATGGATCCTCAAGTAAGCAGATCAATGCTATCCAATTCCGATGTTATTTATATACGTTTTTTCTTAGGTATAAGTAGAAGAGAAGGAGCAGGAGGAAGAGGAGGAGGAGGAAGAGGAGGAGAACATGAAACAGCTGCAAAAGAAAGGAAAGTAGTGTAATCTTCTATTGAAAGAACGTCACATAATTCTTGTAATGTTAGCACACACACAAATAAAATATCACCTTTTGGTAGCCCATTAGAGTACCTAAAAAAATGTAGCAAGGTGTAAGCTGTAGACTATTAAGAGACCACATGAATTTCATACCATAACGACTGAGCAAAAACAGAAAAAAATATGTATACATTACAACGAATTCTTGCCTTTGGTATTCGTAAAGAAAAAAATACTTTAATGTATCTATATAAGTTATTTTTATTAAATATTATATTGCGTTTCCTTCTATCACTTGGTATAGTTTTGATGAAGTCTGTGACATTGAGGCGCCAGGCCACTCCCGGGGGCCTGAAAGGACCATCAGTCGTTGTTGTCCTCGTGAGCCCGCAGCAGGAGAACAAATGTGGGAGGAAGGACCGCTGAAAAGGGAGCAGTAGGCACTGAAATAGAGCGCTGCCGACTGAAAGGGAGAAATGTAGACCGGGAGTGAAAGAGCAACAACAGAGTAGTGTGAGTGACCAAATACAGGAAACGGAACAAACACCTGGAGTAGCGACCACAGGGGACGAACGAGAGAGAGAGAGAGAGAGAGAGAGAGAGAGAGAGAGAGAGAGAGAGAGAGAGAGAGAGAGAGAGAGAAGAGAGAGAGAGAGAGAGAGAGAGAGAGAGAGAGAGAGAGAGAGAGAGAGAGAGAGAGAGAGAGAGAGAGAGAGAGAGAGAAATGACCACAGCAAAGGGAAACTTGACCGAAGAAAGGAAGTAACAGGAAAGAAAGACATTTCCTTCAGTTGAGAGAAATCGATGAGGATCAGCCGGCGGCCAGAAATACGTGGCGGTGACGTGTTTCCTATACTTTGTGACTCTGGTGGACCGTCGCCAAGTAGGGATTCTCTGAGCATTATGTTGCAGCGTATATTATGCGACGACGGCTACGCATCATTCTTATTACTTCAGGAGATGATGGGTTCCGCTACTCACCCTCCTTCTCCCTCTTCGATCTGTAAGTATATATATATATATGCATTTTTTTTTACCTCTACGATAATGATATGATAATGGAATGCCGATGTATATGATGGCTGTGTGTGGTGCTGATGGTTATGGTGATAGACGAAAAACTGGAGAGCAATAGATGCATCCCAGTCATGATATGTGCCCGGAGGAGTGTTCCTTGAGGATGAGGTTGTGTTGTGTTCTTTCTACGCCGGTGAATTAATTGTCTCTCGCATCTGACAAAAATAACAATGATTGAAACCCTCGATGCGTTTGTTTTTTTTCTTAATTTTTTCATTGCAATGCAACAATATTCCGCCGAAATAGATTTATGATCGTATAAAATGACTGACTTCCCTAACGAGATATAATCTACAGCCTTAAATATATGTATGGCGGAAAAACACTAAGGTCTAGATCCACGAAGATGTTCATGACAACATACACAGCATACACTTAAAGCAACTGTCTGCTCGAGGAAGCAAGCAACAACACATACTTCACTGGCGTAAGTGGTATTCTAGTGTTGTATCCTCTTTCAATTTCATCATTTAATATAAAAATTTTCCATGCTGGAGGGAGAGGTAGGCGAGGAGAGGCTTTGCTCATTTCTATTATGTTCTCCCACATGTAGTTTACTAGTAAGATCAGTTGATATCCCAGTATTCACCATCTGGTCTCAGCATTGTTTCATTGTTTGTCATCATCCCCTTTAAAAATTCGTGTTTACCTTCATAGTGTGTACATTTGGTGTTTCTGGGTAGTTCTAATATTGAACTGGCTCGTCAAATTAAGAATCAACCGTAATATCGATTATTGAATGTTTAACACTCCTCCTCCCCAACAAACTTGAAAAAAGTGAAGTGGAGTGGACTATGCAGACGCGCCTCTGCATAGTCTGCAAGTTGCCTAAGTCGTACCACGCATATCCAATCATTCATTGTCCTTTGACTCGAAAGGTCTACAGAGGGATCCAGTTCTATAAATATGATGAGTATAGCGAAGCCATTGTTTTCAGTTTCATTCATATTGTCTGGATGTGTGTGTTGCTTTAATGAAGGGACGCAGTAATTTTAAGTTTTTCTTCACGCTGATATGATGTACTCTCCTAGATAACGATAAGAAATGGGTGCAATTATGAGACAGTGCGTGGCAGATATGGTTGGTAAGCCAAACTGTCGTTACTTTCCGTTGATTGCCAATTCTTACCTATTTCATCATAATCATCGCGTTATTCTGAGTACTTTAAATGGTTGAACTTCGATAAATTAATATCGATTTTCAAGTGTTTAATCAAATTTTGGAGTGGTGGAGCAAGGCCCAGCTATCGGCTGGTCGATGACCAATGAATATAGGAATAATTTTTCACCATAATTTCAGGAGTGAAAAAAATTTTCTCTATAGGTATTAGTGTGATTTGTATCATTTTCATTTTTTTCTCCTTGTAATCGCTTATTGACGTGAGATTCTACCTCATATGAAGAAAAAATGTGACTACCGAGAACAGATTATCAGATTAACTTCAAACACTTTGAAACCTATCAGAAGAAAATAATCTTATCTTAAAAATAACGGGGTGCCAGATAGCGGGAATTTAACCAGGTCATCTTGTATCTATTGTTCAAATGTAATCATGTGTAATCCATTTAGTTGTCTGTTTTTCCACCTGCCTATGACTTGAACTCTTTCAGAGGAGGAATGTCGAGACATCTAATGCTCAATTGGAACTCCACCCCATGCCTCTATTTCTTCTACTGTCCTCTTTACAGGGTGTGGCGACAAGCGGGATTTTTTTTTTTGCGTATTTTTGTTGGTCCTTCGCCAGTATCTTTTTAATGTATTTTTAAAAAATGGACTTTTACGCCCTGCGGCATCTATAGTGATGTCCCGCAATCAGGCAACAACGTTACGCCCAAGTTATATAATGCTGTGTGAGGTGCGGCTAACTGACATCACGAGAACACTGTCGATATGATATCCAATGTGGTACAACTCTCCCGCCTAACGTGCATATGTCACCGATTTACAAGCCATAAGAATTGAATATACTGCTAATATATCATAAAGAAAAAACAATAACAATAGTAGGTGTAGTGGATGCTTTATCGGTTAATTATAAGTCAATCACTCGTGACCAGACACAGGATATGTTCCATTATCCTTATTACCAGTGGCTAATGGAGGTTTATCATTAGCAGCACCGCGGCAATATCATGACTATTTTTGATAATTGGCAAATAGTTTCTGTAATAACCATGAATGCTATAATAATGTAATGCACCTTTAAGACACATTACGTTTCAGTGTGCATATATTCTTGTCAATGACAAAAAAAATGTAAAGCTTCAATGTTATACTATTACTTAATGATATTACCACTAAAACACTGTTCTTACTTAAACTCCAATAATATTACTAACAATAGTAATGATAGTAGAAGTAATAATAGTAGTAGTAGTAGTAGTAGTAGTAGTAGTAGTAGTAGTAGTAGTAGTAGTAGTAGTAATAGTAATAGTGATAGTAGTAGTAGTAGTAGTAGTAGTAGTAATAGTGATAGTGGTAGTAGTAGTAGTAGTAGTAGTAGTAGTAGTAGTAGTAGTAGTAGTAGTAGTAGTAGTAGTAGTAGTAGTAATAGTGATAGTGGTAGTAGTAGTAGTAGTAGTAGTAGTAGTAGTAGTAGTAGTAGTACTAGTAGTAGTAATAGTAGTAGTGGTAGTAGTAGTAGTAGTAGTAGTAGTAGTAGTAGTAGTAGCTGCTGTAGTTGCTATATGTAGTAATAGTAGTAATATTATCATCATCATTATTTCAAAAAGATCAACAAGTAAAGTGCGGAATGTGACCGCTGTTCACCTACTTAGTGATACCAAGGGTTTATGTCAATATTTTTCAAGTGGCCTTGTAGCACATGATTTGCTCTGGATCTTCACCTTCCTGCGGGGTAATTAGAGCCTCTCAAGGGGAAGTACATGTTTGTTGAATGACTTAACTTGGTGCAGCTTTTATATACTTTTTGCTTTTTGCCTTTGTGGAACGGCATACAGTTGGCGTTTTTAATGTAATGAATAGGTCATACACGCATATCCGTCAAAAATAACGCCAATCATTGAGATTATGTACTCAAAACCTGGTTAAACAGCTATTAAAAAAGAGGAATGTAGTATTACATTTTCCATCGCTTCCGTTCTTTTGATAAAGTACCAAAAAAACGTGCCATTGTCGCCAACAGACCTTGTGGATGTCCAAAAAATAAGTTCAAAGAGAACATCATGAACATACCCACAATCAAGAGACTCATGCCATACCCTCCCTGAAGGAGGAAGCTCAAGACACGACCTACAGGTTCCAGAGGGACACGTGGAAGCCTGGGGCGAGGCAGAGCACAAGGGAAGTGAGCCTGCCGAGGAAAGCAGCCTCAGCAGATTGCCTACAAAGGAGCATCCCCACTAAAGTCCTCTGAACTAGGTAACCATGTGGCAGAGACCACCACTCTCCCCATGCTACCTAGTAACAATGACACAGGAACAACACGTGCCCCAACACGAACATAAAAACAGTATACTGTTTTTTGTGTTCGTGTTGGGGCACGTGTTGTAGTAGTAGTTGGGGCACGCGTGGTGTCTTGATGGTTAGTATACTAACCATCAAGACATAACGAAGCGTCTTCCTGATGAAAAATCCCGCTCCGTCAGCAGTAGTAAGAGCGGCAGTAGAGGCGAGGCCTTGGACTCAGCCTCACGATAAGGAAATAATACAGGTTAAAACGTCCGTACTGCAGAGCCGCGCGTGGAAGAATGACGAATATTGGAACACTGCTTCATTCCCACAAGGTGCTTCGGACTTTGTTTTCATTACTTCATTGCTTCACATCCGGCTAGTTGCAGCCTAGTTAATTGTAGATGTTTGATTGGTGGTACTTTGCGCGTTCACACCTCCCATCTACAGTAATAATAATGATAACAATAATAATAATAATAATGATGATAATAGTAACAATAATAATAATAATAATAATAATAATAATAATAATAATAATAATAATAATAATAATAATGATAATAATAACAATAATAATAATAATAATAATAATAATAATAATAATAATAATAATAATAAGGTATTTTACATCTTCACCATAACGTTCTAGAGAATTCAGGGTTATATTTTTCCATTACCTGATGCATTTGATGCATTTGGAGAAGGTTTTCTTCAATTACATTTCCGTCGCAAAATCTTAGTTTGTGAGATATTCAATGTTTTCTGTGAGACCTTATTTTCGAAAAATAAAGTTTTGTTTTGTTCGAACAAAGTTCTGTTATTTGTCAATGTAGTTTAAGGTTAGGTTAGGTTAGGTTAAGTTAGGTTACATTTATATGGAAGCTATCAATTGTTCTCTATGAATAAAAATAAGGAGTTGTACTAGGTGCAATCCCAAGACGCAGACGTAAACAAAGGCCACTATGCTGAAGATGTAAAATTTTACCAATAATAATAATAA
>JAXIVD010005339.1:0-5000 GCA_036785275.1 Cancer borealis
GTGTTAGAGAATTTAGACAACCATTAAAGTTAATTCAAGATAATGCACCTGTCTGTTTACCTGGCCGCTGCGTTAATTACTCATTCACTCAATTGATTTATTCATGATGTCCATTTTGTGGTGGGGAGCTGTTTTAAATGTGTGTATATTTGTAGGTGACTGTGTTTTTTTTTTTTTTTTTTTTATGTGTGTGTGTGTGTATGTGTGTTTGTGTGTGCAGTGTGGGTAGATGTTCTTATAAGGTGTGTGTGTGTGTGTCTTAGTGTGTGTGTGTGTGTGTGTGTGTGTGTGTGTGTGTGTTGTGTGTGTGTGTGTGTGTGTGTGTGTGTGTGTGTGTGTGTGTGTGTGTGGAAGGTGTGAGACTGAGACTGCCTGCCTGCCACCTGCTCTAATGGGTCGGCCTTTGTTAATTATGGTCCGTATTTACCCTGTTGACTCACCTTAATTAATCTACCTTAATGAACCGGCTCTCGATAATCCTGGAGCGCTGCTGCCGACGGGGAAAAAATTAAGCCGAGAATTATTTTTTTTTATTATTTTTTTTTTATGTATGTATATATATATTTTTCTTCCTTCGGAGTGTGTTGGATGGTCGTGCTTGTGACTTAACTGTGTGTGTGTGTGTGTGTGTGTGTGTGTGTGTGTGTGTGTGTGTGTGTGTGTGTGTGTCTGTGTGTGTGTTTTCTCTTAAGATTATGCAAGGTTTATGTGTTGTTTTAATCGCTTTTTGTTTATTATTATTATTATTATCGTATTTAAAAGAAGTACTGTTGTTAGTGTTTGTTGGTGTTGTTGGTGTATGGTAGTAATAGTAATAGTAATAGTAGTAGTAATAGTAATAGAATGTAATAGTAATAGTAACCTCAGAAAAGTCATATTTAAAAGAAAGAGAGAGAGAGAAAAAAAAAAAAGTATATCCAGCCGCTATAATGAATAAATAATGAACAGGGGTTAGGATAGTGAAGTGATGGTGATAGTAAAGTGGTGATGGTGATGATGGTGAAAGCAGCCGCCACGTGTCCATTAGCAACACTTAATAACAAACACAAAAACCAACCAAATGAAACCAGAAACTAATTATTATATAAATGATAAGAACTCGTAGTGGTGGTTGTCGAGAGAGAGAAGAGAGAGAGAGGAGAGAGAGAGAGAGAAGAGAGGAGAGAGAGAGAGAGAGAGAGAGAGAGAGAGTGGAGAGAGAGAGAGAGAGAGATGATAAGCCCTAGAAAACGAAAGAGGAGACAAGAGAAAATGGAAAAAAAAGGGAGAGATAGAGGAAGAAGGGTGAGGTGTGTGTGTGTGGTGTGTGTGTGTGTGTGTGTGTGTGTGGAGGCGTAGTAAGATGGGAAGGAAGGAAAGAGATGACACGTTCTAATGAGGCAGATGGGGGGGGGAGGGAAGGGAAGGCTGACCAATGATTGATGGCGTATGCAACGTACCTCACCCCCCACGCCCACGCCCACGCCCACCCCAACCCCCACCGTGGTCAAGTAGGCCCAGTTTAATGAAGCCTTTGTCTGCACGCGGCCGGGAGAGATAGGCTCGCTGGGGGGGGGAGAGAGGGAAAAGGGGGAGAAAGGGAGGGAGAATGAGGGAAAGAGAGAGAGTGACGAGAGGGATTGGCAGGTAGAGAAGGGGAAAAAGGGGAGTGAGTAGAGAGGAAGGAAGAGATGGAGAGAGGGGATGTTTGTATGGCATGGACGGAAGGGAGAGAGAGAAAGAGAGAGAAAGAGGGAAGGGTTTGTCTATGGGAGGGAAAGTAGGGTTGGAGAGAAGGGAGGGAAGAGAGGGAGAGAAGAGAGGGTGTTCTATCTATGGTAAAGGGAACCTATGGTGTGGGAACGTTAGGGAACATACAATTAATACCAGTAGATCAATTATCTGATAAGGCACTGAAATTGAGATGTAGGAAGCACACAGGAACGGAAGATAAATGAGGGAAGAGGATAAATAGGTACTAAATGAGGTGAAAGAGGAAAAGGAAGAGAAAAGGAAGAGAGGGGAAAGGCAAGGAAAGGAAGGGAAAGGCAAGACTCAAGTGGGAATTAATAGGCATGGAAGTAGAGGAAGAGAGAAGAACATATAATAATAATAATAATAATAATAATAATAATAATAATAGTAATAATAATATAGTTGTAGATATAGCTTATGAGTTAATTTGTGACACTATTTGATTGGCGCAGTAGTAGTAATATCAGTTGTAGCAGCAGTATTAGTATTAGTAGCAGCAACAGTAGTAGTAGTTGTAGTAGTAGTAGTAGTAGTAAGTAGTAGTAGTAGTATTAGTAGCCTTATCTAATCACGATGAAAATATTATAACTAGGCAGTTGTAGCAGTTATGAAATTTAAGGTAAAAAAAAGAGCAAGCTGATAAGAGAATGCGGCGTTAGAAGAGAGATTGTGGTAGTAGTTGTAGAGATAGTGGTACTGATTATGGTAGGGAGGAGGAGGAGGTAGAGAAGGAGGAGGAGGAGGAGGGATTTCCATAAGGTCGTTTCTGCTGCTTAAGTAACACAGGATCATGACCTCTGCGCCGCCTCGTCTTAAGTATTGAAGTAGATTATCATGGTAATGTTGTCGGTTGTTACGTCTTTATATGCACCGTTGGATATGGTAGTGTAAGGGGGAGGGGGAGGGATTAAGGGGGGTGGTTAGGGGGGGGTGGACTTTGGCTTCTGACTATGTGCTGGTGTTGTTGTTGTTGTTGTTGTTGTGTGTTTGTTTGTGTGTGCTTGTTTACCTGCTCTGATGACTCCTCCCTCCCCTCCCCCCCCCCACCCCTTCACCAATTACACCTAAATCAATCAAACTCAGGTGTGAAGTCAAGGTCACGAGACGCTAATGAGAAAGTAATTAAAGATCGCTAATAAAAAAAAAAAAAAAAAAAAAGACAAGATACAGACAGGTAAGGTTAAGTAGAAAAAAAAAAAAGTTAATTAATACAAGACAAGAAATATATATTAAAAAAAAAGATGGATGCCAGGAAGTACGTAACCAAACTAACTTTTCTTAACCTAACCTAACCTAACCTAACCTAACCGGTGGGTGTGGGTGGGTGGGGGGGAGGAAATGTTGTGTGTGTGTGTGTATGTGTGTGTGTGTGTGTGTGTGTGTGTGTGTGTGTGTGTGTGTGTGTGTGTGTGTGTGTGTGTGTGTGTGTTACCGCATCTTTTGTACTTTTCTTGTCGCACTCGAAGCTTGCTGTTGGCGGAGCTATTTGGGTCTTCCTGTACTGTCTCCTTTCTCTCTCTCTCTCTCGTCTCTCTCTCTCCTCTCTCTCTCTCTCTCTCTCTCTCTCTCTCTCCTCTCTCTCTCTCTCTCATGCCTCTTTCACTGTCATTATCCTTCTTTTCATTTTCCTTCCTCCTCTCTCCTCCTCCTCCTCCTCCTCCTCCTCCTCCTCCTCCTCCTCCTCCTCCTCCTCCTCACCTCGCCTGGGGACAGGAAGAGGTAGAAGAGCAGTACCGGTGAATCACTTGAGAGTTTAGCTCAACACACACACACACACACACGCACACACACACACACACACAACACACACACACACACACACACACGCACGCACACACACACAAGCGTCATCCTACTAAGCTGGGAACTATTGTTGCGTGTACACTGTCACTCCATTATCTATGTACGTATGTGTATGTGTGTGTGTGTGTGTGTGTGTGTGTGTGTGTGTGGCCGGATCTGTGTCGGGGTGGTGTGGAGTGAGGAGGAAATAGGTGTAGATGGTGGTGGTGGTGGTGGACAGGGTGTGTTTGTGTGTGTGTGTGTGTGTGTGTGTGTGTGTGTGTGTGTGTGTGTGTGTGTGTGTGTGTGTGTGTGTGTGTGAAGCAAGGAGGAGGAGGAGGAGGAGATGGAGGAGGAGGAGCAGGGTAAGCTGAAGCGTTGTTAGTCGAAGGCTCCACCGCGGCTGACTAGTAGTGCCATACGCTCTTCCTTACCCCCTTGTGCTCCTCATACTCTGGGGGGGCAGGTGAGGAGCAGCAGGGGGGCAGGTGGAGTGCGTGTGGGGCGGGGCAGTGACGGGCAGCGGGTGGAGGCTTAGTGGCAGTAAGGAATTATTACTAAAATCATATCGTCTTGAGGTTGCCTGCAGCCCGGGTAGCTATGGGGTGTGCGTGGTCAACCAGCACATTTTATACCAAAGTACATGATTTATTTTTGTTTTTGTTCGGAGATCGGGAGCAGCACGCAGGTGGCTCTTAATCGGTGCTTAGGAAGTTGAGGTCATTTTTCCCGCTAATGAGTAAGGTAAGGTAAGGTGTGAGGTGAGGTTACGTTGTCAAAACCTCCTCGCTGGGTTATGAGGTTAGAAGGTGAGGTTGGGGTAAGGTGAGAGGGACGAACTGTTTTGTTTTGTTGGTTTTGCATCAGTGCTATTGAGGTAGAAGTAGCCAGTCGCCTCTTCTCTTTTTTGTTGTTGTTGTTGTTGTAGTACATATATTCCAGTATTAATAAGAGAGTCTAGTGCCCACTGCCCCGGCCTCGCCCGCTAAGGTTGTGTAATAATACTTATAAAGAAATTCTCCGTCTTTTCATTATATATATATTTTTTTATGTAAATGGATGGAAGGAAAAGGGTTGAGAGAGAGAGAGAGAGAGAGAGAGAGAGAGAGAGAGAGAGAGAGAGAGAGAGAGAGAGAGAGAGAGAGAGAGAGAGAGCGCAACGAAATAAAAATATATAAGGAATCACGATTTACGAAATTCTCCTAAACTCGTTGATGAGAATTAAATAGAAAATTCCTTAAGAAGAAAAAATGAGAAAGAAAGAGAGAGAGAGAGAGAGAGAGAGAGAGAGAGAGAGAGAGAGAGAGAGAGAGAGAGAGAGAGAGAGAGAGAGAGTAGAACGCCTTACAGCAAGCTTAGGTTAGGATCGCTTGTTGTATAAAGAAAAACTGCAAGGATAAAGAGAGAAGTCTTTTGAGGAGGGAAGAAAGGCGAGGAGGGAGAAGACATTTAATTGACGAAGGGAAGGAGAGAGAGAGAGAGAG
>JAXIVD010005339.1:10000-29759 GCA_036785275.1 Cancer borealis
AATAGGTGGGTGTCGAGTGGCGGGGAAAGGAGGGACGGGGGGCATGGGGAATATTGCAATTAGCTATTGATGAATGTGCATATTTGTATATATTTATTTTACTCTTTAAGGGGGGGAAGGAGGGGACGAACAGGGGGTGAAGAGGGGGTTAGAGTAGGAGGGAAGGGGTTGAAAGGTAAGGTTGGTGAGGTTATGAATGAAATTATACCCACTAAATGTCTTCCTCTATCTTGTATGATCCTAGTCAGTCCTGAAGGAAGACTCATTTACTCATATTCATTTTTATATAAAGATACTCACTCGTCTTCCTCTTACTCATCTTCCTCCTCCTTATCTTCTTCTTCTTCGTGTTCTTCTTCTTCATTCTTACTGTATTTAATTTTCGATAAAGTTGCATATTTGTTCCTCCTCCTCCTCCTCCTCCTCCTCCTCTTCCTCCTCCTCCTCTTCCTCCTCTTCCTTCTCCTCCTTCTCCTTCTCCTTCTCCTCCTGCTTCTTTACTTCCTCCTTTACCAATTGTTCTTTTATATATCTACTTTCCTTCCTTTACCTCTTTCCATTTACCACTCCTTACACCTCCTCCTCCTCCTCCTCCTCCTCCTCCTCCTCCTCCTCCTCCTCCTCCTCCTCCTCCTCCTCCTCCTCCTTCGGTAATAGTGTGTAGTTATCGCGGTGGCTGTCAATAGGTAAGAGGGAGAGTTCGCTATTTATTCAGACGCCACTAATAGAATACAATTAAAGTGTGCGTTTAGTGAGTACCTACACCAATTAGCGTGCGGTATTAAGTATCATTTCCCTCACTAATTCCTCGAGTCCCAGGGTTAGAGTTAGAGTTAGAGATAGAGGTAGAGGTAGAGGTGAGGCTGGGAGGAGGAAAGTTAGGAAGGTGGAACGTTTGGTATCGAGGAGGAAGAGAAGGAGGAGAAGGAGGAGAATCACTTAAATATCTGAGTTAACCTTTTATTATTATTATTATTATTATTATTTACAAGTTCACGAAATTATATTAAAGTTATAAAAAAAAATATTGAGGAATGAAACAAACACCAAAAAAAAATAATGAGGCTGGCTGGGGTGAGAAAATGTTGAAAAATAATGTCCATTGTGAGGTAGTGTTGACAGGGATGTTATGAGGGAGGGAGGGGGGCAGGGAGGCAGGGAGACAGGGAGGGAGGGAGGGTAAGGGAGAGAGAGAGAAGGCTTACGTAGGGATTACGAAGGGATTTAAATCGGTATTAGGCAGGGGAGTTAATGAGGCCTAATAATTAATTCCAGGGACTTAGAGGGACGGGAATATTAATGTAAACAATTTTTGGGGTAGGAAGGCTGAGGCAGAAGGACCCACCCGACCCCCTACCTCTCTTTCTCTCTCTGGGAAGGGCAAGGCAAGGCAAGGCAAGGCAAGGGAAGGCAAGGCAAGCGTATCTCTCTCTCTCTCTCTCTCTCTCTCTCTCTCTCTCTCTCTCTCTCTCTCTCTCTCTCTCTCTCTCTCTCTCTCTCTCTCTCTCTCTTTCTCTCTCTCTCTCTTGGGTCTTCCTCACTCATTCTTGATTCATGGGCTACGTCCGTGATTTATGGTTCGTGCTGGGGACTGTATTAATTGCCTCATGAGACGTGGCCTGGGTGCACTAATGAGAGAGAGAGAGAGAGAGAGAGAGAGAGAGAGAGAGAGAGAGAGAGAGAGAGAGAGAGAGAGAGAGACGTGACATAGATTCCATTGTTTGCCTCCTTAACGTAACATCACAGCTAATACACGACAGATAAATCATTGAGGTGTCTCTCCTCCTCCTCTTCCTTCTCCTCCTCTTCCTCCACCTCCACCTACTCCTCCTCTACACAAAGAGCGTCTAAGGGCATCTAAGGGCTCCTAAGGGCGTCTCCACAGCCCAGCGCCCTTTGATTTATACTTTTATATGTGCAACACGTGAGCGGGTGGACGGGACGGAACCTAACTGTGACTCTCGGATTTGAATCTAAAAAGTCTTAACAATGACATTATAACCTTTTTTTTTTTTTTTTTTTAAGACGCTTTTGATATGGGGTTACTATTATTTTTTTCTCTCTTTCTCTCTTTTTCTCTATCTTTATTTATTTATTTATTTATTTCTCTCTCGTGACGTCATACATAGCAAGCAGGTCAGGCTAAGCAGAAGCAGTGTGGGTGAGGCAACGGAAGTAAGCACCCACACCCATTACCTAGGGACATTGAGGGTCACGGTGGGGGGGAGGGGGTAAAGGTGGCAAGTGTGTGTACCCTTGCCCCTCCCTCCCTCCTTCCCTCCACTCCCTCTTTCCTTCCCTCCTTTCTTTCCTCCGTCACTTTCCTCCTCCTTTCTATATGTGCATTTTACCTCACTTGTTGAAACTGATTTAAGGTTACGTTAAGTTAGCCTTGTCAGGTATCCTCCTCCTCCTCCTCCTCCTCCTCCTCCTCCTCCTCCTCCTCCTCCTCCTCCTCCTCCTCCTCCTCCTCCTCCTTATCTATTGTTGATGGTGTTTTGTGCACTTACAGTATGCATGCCACCTGTCTACCCTCTTACGGCCTCAATTTACCACTAGTCTCTCATCATTACCTCTCTCCTAGCCTCCCTTCTTCCCCTCCCTCCCCTTCCTCCCCTCTCGCCACACTGTCACACCTCCCCGCCTTGCCACTTGCATTCATCTAACTTCCAGCTCCTGCCGTGCCTCTCCCATTATCACGTGGTTTCTCTCCTTCCCTCTCATCCCTCTCTCCCTCACCCTCCCGTTGTTGTGGCTGTCTGTCCGTCCTTCACCTTCGCACCACACATACCTGTTGTAGTACGTACCGAGGCGACGGTAATGAGTTGCGATTACCTGGTCAGGGTCTCTGCCAACCGTTTTCCTCGTCGCCTCCCTCGCCGACTCCGTAAGTAGGCGGCGGCGGCAGTCTGAGAGCGATCACTTGGTCTCCTAATGGCGACACGATGACAAAGCCTAAATAGAGCTGCGCTGTGTGGCAATTTTCGACCCTTCCTTGTATACCATCCGACCTCCTCCTCCTCCTCCTCCTCCTCCTCCTCCTCCTCCTCCTCCTCCTCTTCCTCCTCCTCCTCCTGTTTCGTTTACTTTTTTTTATAGTAATATCAACGTTTCTCCTTTCCTCTTTCTCTCCTACTTACTCCAATGTCATACTTACTCTTTTCACACATTGTACTCAACATCTTTTCTCTTGCGCTTTCCTCCTTCTGTTCCTATTTCCTTTGCTCTTCCTCCTGTTCCTCCTTGACTCGCCAGACGACAGCTGACAGCGGCTGGGGGACAGGGAGGCGCTAAGGCCCGCTGGTAATTCGATCATTTATAAGCTGGCGGGTCTCGAGTGAGGTAACCTTCTAGCAACGACCCTTCCTCCTGCCGCCACCACCGGAAACTGGGAAGCGTGTTGCTCCTCGCTCCTGCTGCAGACTGCAATGACGACTACGACCTGCTACTGCAATCTTCTTCCTCCTCCTCCTCCTCCTCCTCCTCCTCCTACTTAGTCTCAGTGCTCTCTTAGGTGTCTCGTTCACTTTTGTTCTTTCTTTATCCTTTTTATCCTCGTTCCTTCATCTCTTATCCTAATCTACATGGTGAGGTTAGGTGAGGTTAGGTTAGGATAGGTTAGGTGTGGTGTATGGAGTGAGCCATTGATGAGGTGAGGTCAGCGCGGCTTGGCCAGATAACAAGGGTGGGCTGCATGGCCGGGCTGCGTCGTGCTTGTAAATGAGCGGTAATGAGTGATAACTTCGCCACTTCCTGCCATTACCCTTGTGTTTGACGGGCAGCAGCAGCAGCAGCAGCAGCAGCGGCGGCGGGATCCAGTATCTTCTAGGACACCCACCCTCCCTCCCTTCCGTACTTGCTACCTCCTTCTCCTTCTCCTACTCCTCTACTTCCTCCTCCTCCTCCTCCTCCTCCTCCTCCTCCTCCTCCTCCTCCTCCTCCTCCTCCTCCTCCTCCTCGTCGCTACAATCACCGCCACAACTTATTTAGGCGGAGAATGTGCGTCGAGGGAGGGTAGGACACGGAGAATCGGGGAAGGAAAAACAAAGAGGATTATCTGTTTGCTGCGGGAGGATGTGGGAGTCCTACGAGGGGGGGAAGGGGGGAGAGGGGGGTCCTTAAGGGGGAGAGGGGAGAGGGGGGATGGTCAGTGTAATTGGGCATTTATATATTAGTAATACTTTTTGAGCCGGAAAGCTATAGCGGAGTTAACATGGAAGAGAGAGAGAGAGAGAGAGAGAGAGAGAGAGAGAGAGAGAGAGAGAGAGAGAGAGAGAGAGAGAGAGAGAGAGAGAGAGAGAGAGAGAGAGAGACTGCTCTCTCTCTTCTCTCTCTCTCTCTCTCTCTCTCTCTCTCTCTCTCTCTCTCTCTCTCTCTCTCTCTCTCTCTCTCTCTGCATGTGGGAACGGATGGTGTCATTTGTGCTGAGAGAGGAACCAGCTGCCTCGGGGACTGCTGGAGACGCCGCCTTACTGTGTGGAGCCTCACGTCCTCCTCCTCCTCCTCCTCCTCCTCCTCCTCCTCCTCCTCCTCCTCCTCCTCCTCCTCCTCCTCTCCCTCTCCTCCTCCTCCTCCTCTCCTCCTCCTCCTCCTGCGACGCCTGCACGCCACGACACAGCTTTATTCATTTGTTTATTCACGTTGAGGGTTCTGGACTCGAGTGAATGAAAGGAAGGATGAGTGTAAGTGCTTGTGTGTTTCTCGTGCCAGGCAGCCGCGGCACCACCACCACCACCACCACCACCACCACCACCACCACCACCACCACTACTACCACCACCACCACCAACACCACCACACCATACGTGTGTATGTATGTATGTATGTATGTGTATGTGTGTATGTACAGCGTAATTAAAAAAGTGTGTTCTTCTAAGTCAATGTCTGTCTCTCTCAAACACACACACACACACACACACACACACACACACACACACACACACACACACCAGGCAGGCTTGCAGGCCATAAACACGCGGTCTGTCGTCGTCATCGCGGGAAGCTCAGTGTTGAGGGTGACGTGCCCACGCGACACATTGCTAGTCCATCCGCGTTACCCACATGCCTCCTACCCTCCCTTCCCTTCCCTTCCCTTCCCTTCCCTTCCCTTCCCTTCCCTTCCCTTCCCTTCCCTTCCTCTCTTCCCTTCCCTTCCCTTCCTCTCTACTCTCCCTTCACTCTCCTTCTCGTCTTCTTTCTCTCAGCTTTTCCTCTCCGTTCTCCCTTAGTTCTCCTTCCCGTTTTCTCATTTCTCTTCCTCCTCGTTCTCTCTTCCTTTCCTCTTCCTCTGCGCCATTCGAGTCCTTTGCTGTTTTCTGTTCCGGGAAGGAAGGAAGGAAGGAAGGATGGCAGGCCTGGAGAGAGGGAAGGAAAGAGCCAGAGTTGAGCAGAAAGTAAAGAGGCTGAGGCTGAGTGGTCTCAGGGAAAAGATGTTTTCTATTATAAGGTAGAGTAGGAAGGGAAGGGAAGGGAAAGGAGGGGGGAAGGGAAGGGAGGTAAGGTTCGCCGATAGCATGACAATCTAGTGTGTGCTTCATTACCTGCCGTGAATCACCTGTTTGTTGTGTGCTCGGTGGTCACCCTACACGAGTGACCCCGCGCGGTAGGTGTCTCGGCCTCGCCACCTTCCTGCCGCCTCAAGTAATCACACTCTTCTCTTCTCCCCCACAGCGGCCGCCGTCTTCGACAATGTCGTATTCTGGGGGTGCGGGCGGGGAGGATGCCCGATCCCCAGGGTCGGGCGGCACCCCTGGTCCCCTCTCCCACCAGCCCTCCTCCCAGCAGTCGGGAGACAACACCAGCGAAGCAGGTAAGCTACAATTCAGCTTAAATTTACTTTCCCTCTTGCTAGCATGTAAGTCATGCGCTGCGTGGTGCCCCGGGAGGGTGTTGCTGCCCCGCTGTGGCCCCGCTCGCTGCCTCAACTTAAATTAAGGAGATAAAAATTCCCGCCGCATAATCAAAACAGTGACATCGCTCCAACGAGACTCGCCATTTGTCTCGCTGCCACTGACAAAAACAGGCGAACACAACCCAGATGAACACACCCACGACAACCAACTCATAATGAAGTAGAACTAGTACTAAGTGAGGTTGCGTGTCGGCTCGCTGGACACTTGTGACTTGCCTTACTTGCCTTCCCTTCACCACGACCCCCCCACGCCCCCCCACCCCTCCTCTCCCCCCAACGCACTCCTCCCCCACACGGAAGTCACCCGACGACACACTTACCTGAGGCCACTTACCCGGAAAACTCTCCCGCAAGCGGATCTTTATTCCTTCTTGGCTTTCGTCCGGACTCCAGACTGGTAACTTTTTAGGACTGCCACCGCGCGTCCGTCCCTCCCCGCCGGACATAACATACTGACGGAGGGAAAATAAATCATAATAATACTAGTAATAATAGTAATAATGGCACGGTCTCAGGTGCATCTTTTCTCTTTTTCGTGATACATGTAGTTGGTCTGGCCGCGAATATTTTACGGTTAGCATTGTGGTCATGGTCTGACACACACACACACACACACACACACACACACACACACGCACACACACGCACACACACACACACACACACACACACACACACACACACACACACGTGAGTCATGTGGAGTTACAAAGGTCTCTCAGGCTATAATTTACATCACCCTTTGGAGAGGAATGCACGTGGAATGCTTAAAACATCTCGCAGTCGCCAACACTCAAGCTGAAATAAGTTACCTCACGAGCACCTCCAACCTAACCTCACCTCGGCCTCGAATATAACAGAGAGCAATGAGTAGTTAAGCCCAAGGAGGAGGAGGAGGAGGAAGGAGTGAGCCTCGCGGGCACACACTCCAGAATGGTTGAAGTGGTGAGTTTGACCTCAAAAGGCTTCTAATTGCTCCTACGTTTTGCTTTTTCCAAATGTGTCGTGTGTTGGTGGTTGTACACATTATTCGTCTGAGTGTTCACCATCACCATCACTACTAAGTCATTATCACCTCGTCATATTCATCGTCATGGTCGTCATCTTCACCAGCAGACACCATTGGACTCTTGTTTACTTGCCCCCCTTTACCTACCGCCCCCTCGCCCCCCTTCCCCTTACCGCCCTATCTTGCAAATTGTGTAGTAGTAGTTAATTACAGTGGAATGTCGCCCTCTGCAGCATTACTCGCGAGTTGATTACGTTGATTGAATTGTTGAAGGGAATTGAATCGCATTGCTAAGACTTGACAACTCAGGAGGTGGTGCGAGTGTCCGTATGTGTGGCTGAGTTACTGGCTTCGTCTTCGTCAGTTGTCCGGACGTGATGAGGGTGTAAATGGCCTCAGCTTCGGATGCGGTGGTGGTGGTGGTGGTGGTGGTGGTGGAAGGAAAGTGACTTAATGTGTGTGTGTGTGTGTGTGTGTGTGTGTGTGTGTGTGTGTGTGTGTGTGTGTGTGTGTGTGTGTGTGTGTGTGTGTGTTAGAATGGGATACGTTTCATGTCCACCTGGGAGTAACACGATACCAGGAACTTAGGGTGATGTGGGCTGCTTGGCCTCACCCTGCCTGTCACACCCTGTCACCCTGCCGCTGTTACTCTGCCGCTGTCACCCTTCGTTGCATCCACATCTTGGTCACTTAGCATCACACTGTCACTACAACCCTGCTAGAGTCACCCTATCTCACCCTACCTCACCTTACCTGCGCCACAGTAGAACCATTGGAAGTCACTACTACCCTGATTTGTCACCCTGTTTTAGTTATCACACTCCCTCACCCTGTCACTCCCTCACCCTGTCACTCCCTCACCCTGTCACTATCTCACCCTGTCACTCTTTCACCGTCACCCTCCCTCACCCTCCCTCACTCACACCCTCACCCTGTCATTCCCTCACCCTGTTACTCCCTCACCCTGTCACCCTCACCCTGTCACACCCTCAGACCGTCACCCTCACTCCGTCACCCTGTCAACACATGTCTCTTTACCTTGTCTCAGCGTCACTGTCACATCCGCTTCGCATCATCACCAAACTCACCAATCACTCACACTCACCACAGCGTTACTGCATCAAACCTCACCTCTTCATCACTAGTGTCACTCTTGTCACTATAACTCACCACTACCACTACTACCACCACCACCACCACCATCACCATCACCACCACCACTCTCATCCGTCATCACCACACCACACTCGTTCTGTTATATTACCGTCATCCGTCACCCGTTGTCATAGTCATTATACTTCTTATACTGTTACCGTCGTCACTGTTATCTCATCATGTTCGTAAATCAATTTCTATCTCTCTATTATCTCTCTTTATATATATCTCTTTTTTACGCCATCTTGTTCTCCATCTTTCTTTTTTGTGTTGTTGTTGTTGTCTCGCAAATTTTCTATAATGTTCTCTAAAAGTTCTCTAAATCCCCTTGAAGTCGGTTACGTTATTGGTCTCGTCTCGTAGTTTCTTGGTCTCGTGGTCTCGTCCCGCGGCGATTTTACGTGGAGACGAATGGACTGCCTTAGACGTCCATTTTCTATATGCGCTACAGGTGTCAGGGTCGAAGGGGGAGCTGAGTTAATTTGACCCAGATATAGTTTCTTATTTTTTTTTTCTCTCTCTCTCTCTCTCTCGTTGTGTGTGTGTGTGTGTGTGTGTGTGTGTGTGTGTGTGTGTGTGTGTGTGTGTGTGTGTGTGTGTGTGTGTGTGTGTGTGTGTGTGTGTGTGTGTGTGTGTGTGTGCACGTACCTTTGGCGCCACAGGGATGCCTCGGAAGGTTGGGGGTGAAGGGGAAGGGGAAGGGGGAGAGAAGGGGGTTGTAGTAGTGGGCATCTTAATTATCTTAGTCTGTTGGCCCTCTCCCAGCCCCCCTCCTCCTCCTCCTCCTCCTCCTCCTCCTCCTCCTCCTCCTCCTCCTCCTCCTCTTCCTCTTCCTGTCTTATTTTTCTTTCCTCACTCTGTATTATTTTCCCTTATTATTTCTCTGGGCGGTCGTTTTTTCCCCTTTTCCCGTCGTCTTCCTTCGCAGAATTTTTCCTTTCCTTCCTCTTTCCACTATATTACCTTCCTCGCCTCACTTCTCTTCCTTGCACCTTCTTCCTTTTCCATTATCTCGGCTTCCCTTCCTCTTTTTTTTCTTCTTTTTCATAGTCTTCTTTTCTTTTTGCATTTCTCTCCTCCTCCTCCTGCTCCTCCTTCTCCTCTTTCTGTTCTTCTTGCCTCTCAGATCTGTTTTATTATGATAGCAGACTATACTTACGATGATTTTCTTTTATCTCCTTCTCCCTTCCTCTTACTACTACTACTACTACTACTACTACTACTACTACTACTACTACTACTACTACTACTACTACTACTACCGGTAACATCATAAAGGTAGCAAGCTCTTAAATACTTACGATTGCAGTAGTTAAATGGACAATGTTACGGTTTTAATTGAAAAGTATAGTGTCTTTGAGTGCAGGTTCCAACGATCAAGATGTTGCAGAAAGAGAAACAACTGACTCGCTTCTTTGCCCACACACAATCTTGGTCTCATTATACCATTAAACTTCTTGGTCTTCAAAGGGAGCCCTAGCATGAATTGTACCGTGCAAACCCATACTCTCTCAGTGTAGCACAACCTCACCCTACCTACCTACCTACCTACCTCCGTGACAAGTGATTATATGCAGTGTGTTGGTGCGCTATGCAAATCATGATAAGAGGTAATGATTTAGATATTTTTTCCTCCTGATGATTATAGTTGCGTGTTGTGGAGGGGCTTAAGGGAGGGAAGGATGGTGAGTTGTTTGGGTTCAAGTTGATGGTCTATTAAGAAGACTTCATCAGGTAATTCAGTAGTTAACGACGAGCTTTGCTAAATAGACCCCGTGAATCGCCTCGGGATGTTAACTAGCGAAGGCGTGCAATCCCCGTAACGATCATTATGACGTTAATGCCGTGGGAGGGAGGGAGTGGCAGGGGTGGCGGCTGTGTGGCGGGCAGCAGGGGGTGGCGGCAGGGGGCATGCAGGGGAGAGATATTGAGCGTGTGTCGCCGTCGTCCTCGCTTCAGCTCCACCCTGGCAGATGTCACCAAGATGTCACTAGACGTCACTGGATGTCACCGCGGCCGTGTTATCACATCTCAGATCGTGTGGTGTCGGGTTAGCGTCCTCTGTCTCCTCTATTGTTGGGCGGCCTTGCAAGAGAGAGAGGGGCGTCCCGCGGTGCCCTTCCTCGTGTTGCCATAAGACCTACTCGTCCTGCCACGCCCTACGCAGCCTCGCCCTTGTGACCGCCGCCGCGCACCCTTGTTTGTTCAGTTCATTGAAGCTTTGATTGCAATGGTGTTAATGATGGTGGTGAAAAATAATCCTGGTTAATTGCTTGGCTGTTGGGCTTGGGTCGCGAGCTGAGACAAAGACGGCCGGTGGGTGGGTGGTGAGGGGCGGGGAAGGCGTGGGTGGTGGGTGGAGGGGAAGGCGTGGGTGCCCTTACCGCGCCCATTGAACAGTGCCTTCCCTCCTCTAAAGGCCGGGATGGGCAGACCACCTTCCCTTCATTCCTCCCCTTCCCTCCCCTTCACCCTCTATTCCTCCCCCTTCACCGCCCCCAGCTGTGCCACCCGCAGGTAGGCACTGTGTCCTACCTCCGGCCCCCCCACCCCCCCGCTCCTCCATCACATCGCGTCACAGGGCACGAGTCCGCCCCTCCTCCAGGCTATTGTAGGGTGGACGTGCGGGCGTGCTGGGGGAGGGAGTGGGTGGCGCGGGTGTCACAGACCAGCAGTCAAACATCAATGCTTGTGCTTGTGTCTGGGAGGAAGAGGAACAAGAGAGGCAGCTGAGGCAGACTCGACCACACGCCCTCCCGCCTTCTCTACTCTCCCTAAATCCACGCCCTGCTATCCACCACGCCCTCCTTTACACCCTTTCCCCAACTTTTCTTGCTCGCCACGTCCCTCACAAACCGTCCTCCGCCCCGCCCCGCCCCAACCCTCCCACCACCCCCTCCTCCCCTTGCATGCTTCGTCTCCTGTCGCCGCCGTGAACAACATTCCACAACTTTATTTTCACCGCGTTCAAAATAAGTGAAGTGACTGCAAGAAGTGTATAATCGTGGTTCATCTTGGGAGGGTGGGGAAGGTGGGAGGGGTGGGTTGGGGAGGGTGGGGTGGGTTGGGGAGAGGCAGCAGGTGTGGCCCACCTGCTTGGCTCGGGTGCCAGTGCCAGTGTGGGTTGTGGTTATGACGGCCACACACACATGCGGCACCCACCTCACGCCCACCCCACGCTACCCTTATGCACGCAAAAATATACACTCCAAAGTCTTATCTAGTGTCGTCGTCTATCAATAAAGGCGTATCCCCTCGTGTACCTTGGTGATAAGTTTGGTTTTTAATTCTCTAAGGCAAGTGAGAAGGAGTGGATGGATGTGCGTGACTGTGTGTGTGTGTGTGTGTGTGTGTGTGTGTGTGTGTGTGTGCGTGTGCGTGTGCGTGTGTGTGTGTGTGTGCAGCCGCGGCTACGTCAGTTCCGGACCATTGCGGGAAGGGCGTCGCGCTGGGTGATGAACTACGCCCACTACCACCCACCACCACCCTCAACCTTGCCCCCACCTGTGACACGCCCACCTCCCCCCCGTCCCCCCACGCCCACCCCGAATCGTCAGCTCATCCCGGTGGAAATAAATACATAATTCATGCACTTATGTCTTAGGTTATAGGCGTAGGGCATTCCAGGCATTGACGGCACGACGATAAGGCAGCTGATGACCGGGGCTGCAGGGGGGAGTAGGGGGAAGGGGGGTGGAAAGGGGGCAGGGAGGAAGGAAGGAATATGCGTCATGTGCCTCCATCCACTTGCTTCCACTTAGCATACATCCACTACTTATTCTCTCCATTTGTTTTCTTCCACTTTAGTTTCATTCCCCATCTCTCCTCCTCCTCCTCCTTCTCCCTCCTCCTTCCTCCTCATCAAATCCACTCCCCCATCACACACTCTTCCTCACTCCTCCCCACCTCTACCCTCCACCTTCCCCTCCCTCCCCCCCCCCCTCCCCCCCCGTGTTACCCACCTAGTGAGAAATGTGACCACCCACGGAAGGTATGAACTAAATGACCTCCATCTTGCAATAAGCTGTCCTCTCTCCCTCCTCCCTCTCCCCCTTCCTCCTCCCCTCCTCCTATCCCTCTCCCCCTTCCTCTCTCTCCCCCTCCTTCCTTCTTCCACCTATCCACCCAGCAGCCACTCTTAACTTATCCACTTGCCTTGCTACAATTCCACAACCTGTCTGGTGGAGTGAATGTGTGTTAGTTAATAAGTTGATTTTCTGCATATATAATTGATTTTGTGTGTGTGTGTGTGTGTGTGTGTGTGTGTGTGTGTGTGTGTGTGTGTGTGTGTGTGTGTGTGTGTGTGTTTAACTGTTTTTCTTTTATTGAGTGTTCAAAGTGAGTTTTTTTTTTTTACTTGTCTCCGAATTGTTCATGTTATTCCTGTTTTATTAGTTTTTTTTTTTAATTGGGAGTGAGTTGGAGTTTTGGAGTGAGTGAGTGAGTGAGGTGAGTGAGTGAGTGAGTTAATTTTTGTTTTTTTTGCTATTAAAGACAAGGTTTAATTTTTGTCTCATTTTGCTCAACTTCCTCCTTCATTATAGACTCGCAATCATCATATATCTTTATTTATTCTCTCTCTCTCTCTCTCACTCTCTCTTTTTTTTTTTTCTCTCTCTCTCTTAAAAGTCATATATCTCCCCTTATGTGAATGCAACAATATATTCTATCAGTCTTTGAGGTCTGAATTTAATCGTGTCATTAGGTTAGGTTAGGCAAGTCAACAGCTGTCTCTGGTACATGAGCAGGCTGTCTGTCTATCTAGCTGTCTATCTGTCTGTCTCACTCCGCCCACAGCAACTTTTAAGTAACCTCACAAATGACAGAATTATACAGATGTTGTTAGTATCACCGCGTGTGGATGTACCCGAGAGGCGGATCTGGGTCGCCGACAGAGGGCCGAGACACTCTTCCCAACCATTCGTCACTCTCTCTGTCTCGTATGTGGTGAGGTCGCTTAACGGAGGCAGAAAGAGCAAAAAGACTCTCACTTAACCTCTCATAAGTCCGTCCGGGTCGCTCGCTGCTGGAGGACGGAGCTAAGAGGATGAGGTTTGTGTTTAGCGTCGCGGGTCTGTCTTGTCTTGTCGTGCTTGGATGGGAGCTCGGTGTCACCTGGGGAATGTTGATGAGTCATGGTTGGAGGTGCTGGACACACACACACACACACACACACACACACACACACACACACACACACACACACACACACACACACACACACACACACCGATATAATTTATGTATGAGATGATCGGAGTTAATATCTTGTTAGTATTTTATGGCAGTGATACATCAAGTCTGCGATGCCACGACCCGCCGCCAAGATCTAGCAAACCTTCGTCACCCTTCCATCGCTCCATCACCTTCATCAGGGACCTCCTCAACGCCCCCTCCCCCCCCCCCAAGCCCCCTCAGGGAACCACGTGGTGTAGACATAAGCGGGAGGTTATTTTAAAGAGTTTGCGGCTGTTTTTTGTAATGGTCTAATGGGGCGTCCGATGCTTTGTGGCAGAGGATCAATGTCAGAAGAACTGCCTCTATCACTCTGGTCAATTTTACGATGCCGCTCCACGATCAATCATGGAACAGAGACGAAATCTAGACATAATATGACATCCTTGTGTTGGTGTTCGATGCTTGGCGGGAGAGGGAGCACCAGTCTCTCTCTCTCTCTCTCTCTCTCTCTCTCTCTCTCTCTCGCTCTCGCTCTCTCTCTCTCTCTCTCTCTCTCTCTCTCTCTCTCTCTCTCTCTCTCTCTCTCTCTCTCTCTCTCTCTCTCTCTCTCTCTCTCTCTCTCTAACATGGTGATCACGTAGCCCTTGACCTGCTCCTCTCCGCGTCCCTCCAGCCGGCGTTGTCATCGAGGGAGATATGGAGTGTGTGGGAATCTTGCGTCTCCTCGGGGGGCAGCGACGCCGCCTTCCCCTCCGCCTCATTGTAGAGTCTAAGGAGAGTTTTGTGTTGACATTCAAGGGTTGGCGGTGACGTTTTGCATATTAATCTTAGTGTGCGATGACGGACGTGTGTGTGTGGTGCTATAGCCTTGTCAAATCGTTGTGTTTTACGCATCAAACACACACACACACACACACACACACACACACACACACACACACACACACACACACACACACATACACACATACATACACACGTGCATCACTGCCTCGTTTGTATTGTGTGAGGAGCTCAGCTGTCTGTCTGTCTGTCTGTGTGTGTGTGTATGTGTGTGTGTATCTGTGTAGCACTAAACAAGCTGCTTTTCCTTAAGGTGTGCAACTCTTATTTGTATCATATTCATTCACCAAGCTTTTTATATGAATGTATGTACCTTTATGGATGTCAGTAGTGCGTGCTGTCACATAAGACACATTTATCCCTGCCTCCTCGTGCGGCCTGCCAGACTTAAGTGTGTGTGTGTGTGTGTGTGTGTGTGTGTGTGTGTGTGTGTGTGTGTGTGTGTGTGTGTGTGTGTGTGTGTGTGTGTGTGTTTAACCAGCGGAGGGGCGGGTCCAGCGCGGCACAGAGACCAAAGTGACATATAGATCGTCGACTCCCTCTTCCTCCTTGTCTTGAAAACTTTGCCTCTTTGTCACACTTTCTTACCAACCTGAGAGCCACGACCTTTCTGCCCTTACCTGAGAAGCCCTTGAGGCGTGCGTGCGTGCGTGTGTGCAGGCGTGTGTCGTGGTAGTAGAAAAGGAGGAGGAATGTAGAGAGGGAGGGAGGGCGTGGCGTGATAGGGAGGGGATGGGAGGGGAGACTTGGCAACTCCCTCCCACGCCACCAGCAAATCGTAAGCACCCCGTAAGCTCCCCTTGGCGACTTAGCGGGAGACGCGCATAAAAATTCATCATCAAAATTAAGTGGATTTTAAAGTGTTGGACGCGCCGTTGTCCCTCTAGCGTCACGGCAACCTCCCTTACCGGGCCCGTACCCTGACCTACACCCCCCCCCAACCCCTCCCATCCCCGCTACGCCCCCGCCCCGCCCGATGACTTCATAGGAGAGAGAAACGCGAAGTGGACGACAAGGTGGAAGGAAGACAGACTAACAAAAACAATGACGGTGGATACGGTGAATATTTCTGAACGTGTGTCACTTTGTATCTGAGGAGAGAAGGGAGGGAGGGAAGGAGGTAAAGAAAGACGGGAGGGAGGGTAAGAGAGAGGGAGAGAAAAGAAGGGTGACGGAGGGATGAAGGGGTGAAAGTCGAGAGAGAAGGATGGTGGCACCTTGTTTTTAGTCCTCATTTTTTACCTGTCAAATACCTGACACATGGCGCTGTCACTCCTGCTGTGGATTGGTCACAGTGCCTCCTCCTAGTGCCTCCTCCCAGTGCCTCCTCCCAGTGCCTCCTCCTAGTGCCTCCTCCTAGTGCCTCCTCCTAGTGCCTCCTCTCAGTGCCTCCTCCTAGTGCCTCCTCTCAGTGCCTCCTCCTAGTGCCTCCTCCTAGTGCCTCCTCCTAGTGTCTCTTCCCAGTGCCTCCTCCCAGTGCCTCCTCCTAGTGCCTCCTCCTAGTGCCTCCTCTCAGTGCCTCCTCCTAGTGCCTCCTCCTAGTGCCTCCTCTCAGTGCCTCCTCCTAGTGCCTCCTCCTAGTGCCTCCTCTTAGTGCCTCCTCCCAGTGCCTTCTCCCAGTGCCTACCTGAACCTGGCACTACAGACCACCTTGAGGCACCCTAGAGAGCCCAACCCGCGTGTTACTCCTACTGACAACTGAAACATAAACGTAAATACCACAAAACTTGGCTTCGTTAACCCCCTTGTTGAACGCCGCTAAATAAACGTTTCTCTTCCACTGCTACAACGTTTATTTATTTATTTATTTATTGTTTTTTTCTTCACGTAGCGTTTTTCTTCCCACTTTCTAGCGTCGTGTTGAGTGCTAACCTGAGGGCCATGAGAACCGCCTCGGTCTCACTTCTACACTAAAATTTCACGGGAACTCCAAAGCCCAATGAACGTGTTTTAGTGTGTGAACCTTAATCGGGGGAGGGAGGGAAGGAGGGGGAAGGAGAGAGAGAGAGAGGAGGGAATAAAGATGGAGGAAGCAGGAGAAGAGAAGAACAAGGAAGGAATGTAGGGAATAAAAATAGATATAGGGGATGGGAACGGAATAAAGGAAGGGGAAGGGAAGGGGAAGGAGAGAGGAAGGGGAAGGGGAAGGGGAAGGTAGAGGAAGGTAAAGCTATGTATCAAATCTTCTCAAGTAACCCAGCTAGTGAGAGAACAAGGTCTTCAGGTAACTAGTTGTTTCAGCCTCACAGCATCACCTTACCGCCCCTCCAATCACCCTACACCCCCCTACATCACCCTCCCCCCAGAATCACCCTCCACCCCCCCAAAGGCAGACCAGACCTCCGGGGCGCCACTGGAAAAGGCTAACCCGAGTTTTCCAGAGTAGTTGAGGGCAGATAAAAGAGCTAATGTGGCGTGGTGTCTCCCGCCGACCCGCGCAGGGGAGGAAGGGGGAAAAGGAGGAGGGAAATGAAGGGAGGAAGGACGGGTATAGGAAGGGAGGAGAAGGTAACCGGTGTCTTCCTTCCGCTAAGCCAAATAGACAGACAGAAAGGTAGGTAGATAGATACACCGCCAGAGAGAGAGACAGGAAGGAAGGAAGGTAGGTAAAGGGATGTAGATAAAAGTAAAACAGTGGCGCATCGAGGGAGTTAATGCGTGCAAGTTGAACGGACGCCACGGGAAAAAAGGGAAAAAAATAAGGGCACAAAGTATTTTCACGCGAATTTTCAAAGGGTCGAGATAATTTCACGTGTTTTTCATTTACGTGGAAAAGTGATTGGGAGAGGGAGAGAGAGAGAGAGAGAGAGAGAGAGAGAAGAGGAAAGGGAGGGAAAGGGAAGAGGAGGAGAAGGAGGAGGAGAAGGAGGAGGAGGAGGGAGGAAGGGAAGCCAGTTAGCATCAGGAGGAAAAACTTTTGAGCCGTAAATAAAGAAATAACCTTCAAATGGACTAAATTTCGGCGGCGGCTGCTCCACACTACCACAACTTTCTCTTAGTGCTTGTTTCCCCTCCCCTCCCCTCCCTCCCCTCCCTCCCCTCCCCCCTTCCCTCCCTTCCCCCCTTCCTCCCTTTCCTTTATCCTCCTCTTTCTCTCTCCTTCCTCCTTTTCTCCTCTTCATCATACTTTTTTCTGTTCTTTTCCACTCTTCCTACATTTTCCCTTCCCTCCTCCTCCTCCTCCCTCCTCCTCCTCCTCCTTCCTCCTCCTCCTCCTCCTCCTCCTCCTCTTCTCTCCTCACCACGTGGAGCGATGTATAGGCGGCTCCTTCCCTCCTTCCCTCCTTCCCTCCCTCCCTCTTTCCTCTCTTACCTTTTCTCGTGGGGGGCCTGCGTAGGAGGAGGCAGGGGGAGGGGGGGCGGGGGTGAACAACCTTATGGAGCATGTTTACTCACTGGGGAGGAGAAGGGGAGGGAAGGGGAGAGAAGGGAAGGGGGGAGGAAGGGAAGCTGCCAGTAGGGGAGAGGAAAGGAAAGAAAGGGGGGGGAGCTTTTAGGGGGGATGGAGGTAATGTCTAGTTTCTTGGGAGGAGAGAAGGGAGGAGGGAAAAAGGGAGGGGAGGAGAGATGGAGGAATGGAGGAAGAATGGTTGGAGGGAAGATGGGAGGAGGGAGGGAAGGTCTGTAAATAAAAGGAATAATTTGAATAGTCGGAAATATTGTTTATTTTTATGTATATATGTCATTGTTGTTGTGATATAAATGTGTGTGTGTGTGTGTATGTGTGTGTTTTTGTGGTGTGTACTTTATTCTCTCTCTCTCTCTCTCTCTCTCTCTCTCTCTTCTCTCTCTCTCTCTCTCTCTCTCTCTCTCTCTCTCTCTCTCTCTCTCTCTCTCTCTCTCCTTTTAGTAATATTTATAGTTTGCATATTTTCTCTTTTTATTCAAGCGTTTCTTAATTGTTTGCATCTGTCTCCTATTTGATTTCCTCCTCACATATTTTCCTCCCTATATTTTCCTCCTCCACATATTTTCCTCCCTATATTTTCCTCCTCCACATATTTTCCTCCCTATATTTTCCTCGTTTCGTTTCTTTCTTTTCCATAATTTTATAAGTTTATATTTTTTTTGGTTTCGTGTATTTTTTTTTTTTATTTGTGATTTTTTTTTTTTTTTTTTTTTTTCGCTCTGGTTATGGATTGATTAGTCTTGTTTATTTTACTTTATTTTTTTTTTTTGCGTTCTTTTGTTTATTGTGTTGATTTTTTTTCTTTTATTCTCTATCTACTATGTGTGTATTTATATTTTCTATCTATTTCCTTCATTTATTCAATTATTCTTTATTTCCATTTATTTTATTTATATTCCACTTCTTCCTTTCACTTTTTTTTTTATTCATCTATATTTTTATTTCGGTTATTTTTCTTTATTTTTGGTTTTATTTTTGGTTTTATTTTTGGTTTTCGTTTCGCTTCTGTCATTTATTTTTGTTTTTTCAGCGATTGATTTTATTTCATATCCTCTGCCTTGTGTGTGTGTGTGTGTGTGTGTGTGTGTGTGTGTGTGTGTGTGTGTGTGTGTGTGTGTGTGTGTGTGTGTGTGTGTGTGTGTGTTTAGTCGTTCTCTATTTCGCTTCATTTCCACGACACTACTATTTCATGTTTTATTTTGCTCTCTCTCTCTCTCTCTCTCTCTCTCTCCTCTCTCTCTCTCTCTCTCTCTCTCTCTCTCTCTCTCTCTCTCTCTCTCTCTCTCTGTCTCTCTCTCTCTCTCTCTCTCTCTCTCTCACGAATAAATATACAACAAAGGCAAGAAGAATGTGTGGCCATGAGAGAGAGAGAGAGAGAGAGAGAGAGAGAGAGAGAGAGAGAGAGAGAGAGAGAGAGAGAGGAGAGAGACAGAGAGAGAGAGAGAGAGAGAAAGAGAGAAAGAAAGAAAGACACACCAACCGAACCAACTCCCCCCGCCCCCCCCTCCTAGAAACCATCCTTGATCCACCAAAATATTCTCACTCAGTCTCCTCTTGAATGTTTTAAGGTCTGGGTCTTCCTCTTCCTCTTCCTCTTCCTCTTGAAAAGGTCTGCTCGCTCCCTGGTCCTCTTGGAAAAAAAGACCCCCCAAAATTCAGCCAGCCTTACCTTTTCTAAGACCTCACCTTTTTTTGGCCTTACCCCCTCCCTCCCTTCCTTCCTTCCCCTCCTCTCCCTCCTCCTCCTCCTCCTTCTCTTCCTCTCCCTCCTCTCCTTCCTTCTCTCCCTCCCCCCTTCAGCCGTCCCCAAGGCTTTTCCGATAAACATAAACAAGATTCCGTGTGTTTGTAAATCATTCATAGGTAGGTACACACACACACACACACACACACACACACAACTCACACACACACACACACCACACACACACACACACACACACACACACATACACACACACACACTTGTACGTACCCGCTACTTTATTTTTTTTTTCTTGTGTACATGAAATGGTTGTTGTTGTTGTTTGTGTTTGTGTGTGTGTACGTGTGTATGTATGTATGTATGTGCGTTTTTTTGGGGGTTGGGGGGGTTAATGTTCTGTAATACCGCGTCGTGGCCTTACCTTTATGTATATCTTTTTCCTACCTGTATATATTTAATTGAGGTCTTAGGTAAGGATTTGTGTTCCGAATTTTAGTGTTTTATGTATTTTCTCCCTCCTTCCCCCCTCCTCTCCTTCCCCCTCCCTCC
>JAXIVD010005340.1:0-25000 GCA_036785275.1 Cancer borealis
CTCCTCCTCCCCTCATTCTTTTTTTTATCCTCCCTCCCCTCAACCCTCACTCTTCCCTCCACATCCAACCTCACATAAACCCCTCCCCAACCCATTCCCTCCCCTCTCTCTCCCCTCCCCTCTCTCCCCTCTCTCTCCCCTCCCAGTCTTTATCTATATCACTTAACAGTCTAATTACTATAAACACTTTTAAACCTGCTATTGCATTTCACCTGTGGAGGGGAAAAGAGGGGAGGGAAGGGAGGGGAGATTATGTTCATAGGTGGAGGGGGACTTAAGTGAGGGGAGATGAGGGGAGGGAAGAGGTGGGGAGGAGGGGAGAAGGGGAGATGAAGAGAAGTTCATTTAGTTGAAGGGATGAGTAGGAACAGAGAGAGAGAGAGAGAGAGAGATAGGGTTAAGTAGTAGTGGTAGTAGTTGTAGTTGTAGTTGTAGTTGTAGTAGTAGTAGTAGTAGTAGTAGTAGTAGTAGTAGTAGTAGACAAACAGAGTCAAGTGTTATGGAAAGATGAACTTTTAAACACGATTTTCAAAGTTGGACAGAATCTGGTTTGCCAAAAACAGTGTTACCATTATCAAGGTGTGTGTGTGTGTGTGTGTGTGTGTGTGTGTGTGTGTGTGTGTGTGTGTGTGTGTGTGTGTGTGTGTGTGTGTGTGTGTGTGTAAAATATAGTGATTTGATTATTTGAGAAAAAGAAGAGAGAAAGAGAGAGAGAGAGAGAGAGAAAATAAATACAAAAAGATAAAGAGAGAGAGAGAGAGTAAAGAAGGAGGAGGAGGAGATGAGGTGAAAAGAAAAACAAAAGAATTTCCAAGTGTAGACAGACCTCACCCCAAAACACACTCCCTCCCAACCCCTAACACCATAAAAAAAAAAAAAAAAAAAAGGAAAGAAAGAAAAAAAAAAAAAAAACAATATCAATAGAGTGAAAGAGAGGAAGAAAAACAAAATAAATAAATAAAAGGATACATACATATATAATAATAATCCTAAGAGTAGTAAGATAGTTCCTAAGAGAGAGAGAGAGAGAGAGAGAGAGAGAGAGAGAGAGAGAGAGAGAGAGAGAGAGAGAGAGAGAGAGAGAGAGAGAGAGAGAATTTCAAAAAGTTTAAGACAACCTACATATGGAACTTTTTTTTCTCTCTACATATCTCTCTTTTCACACACACACACACACACACACATACACACACACACACACACACACACACACACACACACACACACACACACACACACACACACACATACGTACATTTCTTGAATAGGTAGACGTTTTTCAATCTCAAGTTTAATCCTGAACTTGTAATAAGAGAAGAGAGAAAGCTAGATAGATAGATAGATAGATAGATAGATAGATAGATAGATAGATAGATAGATTGATAGAGATCGTATTAAAGAGAGAGAGAGAGAGAGAGAGAGAGAGAGAGAGAGAGAGAGAGAGAGAGAGAGAGAGAGAGAGAGAGAGAGAATTATTTCTTTCTAAAAATAAATGTTATACTTCGAATCCAAACAATTTTTCGAGTTCGACACAATAAATATAAGAAAAAAATTCCAATAAAAAATGAGAGAAAAAAAATGTTGATACAATTAGGCCAGGCACGATTTTTTATTTTATTTTTTTTAGTACCAAAAACTATGGATTATGAGCCTATATAAAGGAGGAGGAGGAGGAGGAGGAGGAGGAAGAGTTTGTATCATTTATGTATTATTATTATCATTATTATCATTATCATTATTATTATTATTATCATTATTTTTATCATTACTATCATCACCATCATATAATTATAAGTACTATCATTACTGTCACCATAACTATTACGATACTATCAATACTACCCTCACCACCTCTACTACTACCACTACTACTACCACTACTACTACTACTACTACTACTACTACTACTACTACTGCTAATGATAATACTAATACTATACATTAAAAAAACAAAACAAACAAAAATATACCAACAAATATACAAACAAACACAAATATTTCAACAAACACACACACACACACACACACACACACACACACACACACACACACACACACACACACACACACACACACACACACACACAGATCGCCCAAATCCCGCACCAAATCGCTTCAGGAGCTGGTAAAGGCGATCCAACACTACCATGTGCGTGTCACCTGGTGTGGGCAAAGAAGGGGGAGGAGAGAGAGAGAGAGAGAGAGAGAGAGAGAGAGAGAGAGAGAGAGAGAGAGAGAGAGAGAGAGAGAGAGAGAGAGAGAGAGAGAGTCCTAACAATCACAACCATACACTCATCAGTTACACCTTTGATTCATTAATTATATTCGCACCTGTAGAGAATTTTTCCAACCCTGTCCCTTTTTTTTTCCCATTATTTATTCCCCTTTCCAAAAAAATAAATAGTTCTAAAAAAAAAAAAAAAAAAAAAAATGCTTAACGAGCTGATCTACATGAATGAAAAATTATGAGAAAAAAAACAAAGTATTAATCAATATAATATAAAAAAGAATGTTGCTAAGGAATTGAAAAAATTTTTGATTACCGAATGATTGGGAAAAAATATCAATTAATTCAAATGTACATTGTTTTCATCTAAGGATTTAAATATTAATAAGAGTAACAAAAACAACAGGAATAAAAGTGATGATAATAATGATGATAATAATAATAATAATAATAACAATAATAATTATATAAATAATGATAACAATAATAATAAAAAATAGTCAATAATAATAATTAATGAAAGAAAAGTAGAAAGAAACCTAAATACTCTCTCTCTCTCTCTCTCTCTCTCTCTCTCTCTCTCTCTCTCTCTCTCTCTCTCTCTCTCTCTCTCTCTCTCTCTCTCTCTCTCTCTCTCTCTCTCTCCTGAAGAGTTCTTGACCCATGTGAGAGACTCTTAAATTATCTTACTTGGAGAGGAAATAATTACGGAGGAGGGAAGGAGGGAAGGAGAGGAAGAATGGGGGGAGTAAAGGAGGGAAGGAATACAAGGGGAATACAAAGGAACACAAACAGCAACAGACCTTAGGGTACCTGCGAAGGTTGCTTGATACAACTACTCTACATTAACTACTTGAATTAGAGAAAGGATAAGGATAGTACAGTTGAAGGCTCCTCCCCACCCACCCCTTCACCGTGTAGGGAGGGTGGTATGTAGTTGTGAACCAGCTAGTGATTGGATGATATAAATACGATCGGAAGCCTAATGGATACAGTAACAACTAAGTTATTCTGAAACGAATATTGCCAGTCGGGGATTACAGTCAAGATATTTGTAAAGACGATTTTTGAAAGTTTCTATTATGTTCGAGTCGATAACGTTTGGTGGCAGTCCATTCCATATACTTACGACTCAATTGAAGGGAAAGTAGTT
The DNA here is from genome assembly GCA_036785275.1 of Cancer borealis. NCBI lineage: Eukaryota > Metazoa > Arthropoda > Malacostraca > Decapoda > Cancridae > Cancer > Cancer borealis. The sequence goes on from JAXIVD010005340.1 coordinate 3,381, forward strand.
GGCTTCGTTAGTTATAAAGCGTTTACCAATTATTTTGAAGCCATTGTTGCGGGTGATGCTTGAACGGTGGATAGCAAAGTAGTGGTGTAAATGTATGCATCCTTTGAACATTTTGAGGAAGGAAGAAAGGAAGGAAGGAAGGAAGGAAGGAGTGGAGAGGAGAGGAGAGGAAACAAGGATGAAGGAATGAAAGGAAACCAGAAGGGAATGAAATAACTTTTTTCTTACACGAAAATTGCCAACGAACGGACACACACACACACACACACACACACACACACACACACACACACACACACACACACACACACACACACACACATGTGCACATAACCGAATATTATGTTTACTAGGACCCTTCCGTCGTGTTTTATGGCTGACTGCTGTAAATCTTGCCACACACACACACACACACACACACACACACACACACACACACACACACACACACACACACAGACACACACACGGGATCTGATCTGGTGTGTGTGTGTGTGTGTGTGTGTGTGTGTGTGTGTGTGTGTGTGTGTGTGTGTGTGTGTGTGTGCGCGTATTTTTTTCTTTTTTTTCATAATCGTGTTGTTGTTACTTTAAATCTTTTGTTTGCGAACCTGCATGGAATATATTACGCAAGTGTAACATTCATATATGCATCCTATTATTGTTATCATTATTATTATTATTATTATCATTATTATTACCAATTTCATCAATATTGCATTTCTTTGTTCTTGGTTTTGTTTTGTTTTTATCCTTTTCCTCTTTTTTTTTTTTATTTCCATTTCCTGTGTTTTTCCTCTAACCTTTCCACTCTGACATTCACATCTACTTCCTTGCTTCCATTTTTATTACATTTATTTCGTTCCATCATCTCTACAATCACTTTATTTATTATTTCTGTGTTTCTCTCTATCTATTACGTCTCATCTTCCTTCACTTTCTTATCTACGTCTATTTGAAGGTGGAGGATACGGTGCAGAGAACAGTGGCAACGCGCCGTTCAACACGTGTCTTCAACTCTTCATTCAAACTTATGTTAATCAAAATTTCTAAGCTTACTATAATTGTTCTCGTTTTCTTTCACACTCAGGAAGCCATTTTGATTTGGATGCAACTTTTATAACTTATTTTGAGGCTCTTTATAAGTTATCAATACGCAAATGAGTAGGCCTATGTAGCTACAAATTTAATATAAAAAAACCTAACATTTATTTTTATCATTATTTTCATTTTTCTGTTCATCATTCTGACTTGATCATTTTTAAAGTACAATTCTCTGTATTCATGTCAACTTTAAGAGGACAATGAAGTGACGGAGGAGGAGTAGGAGTTGCATGGTACTTATTATACAATGAACATTATAAAAGCAAAGGTGATGGTATTGGATAACACGAGGATGTGAAGAGTTATTAGTGGTGTGTTATCTTGCCTTTATGGAGCCTCGTTCACCTGGTTGTTTCACTTCACCTTTACCTTTACCTGGGAGGGCGGTACTCAGGCACAGATATTTGGAAAAGGCTGGTTATTATGCTTCTTTTTTTGTCTAACGTCATATTGATTATTATTATTATGTGGCCACGAAAGATAATTCATCCTTTTTATCCTGTTCATCATCGACCAAAATATACGTGTAAAGCATTTGACGCCCCTTCACAGCTCAGTTATTAGTCCAAGAGCAGAGACATTGTCAATATACTATAACTTAATAGAACGGCCGTTTTCTGTTCTTCCTTTATTACTCTGTACTTTTTTTTAACGTAAACCTCATACTTTTCGAGTTATTTAATAAAACGTAATTTCGAGAAAAAAATGTTATGGGGCAACAACAACGACAACAACAATAACAATGATAATAATGATGGCATAGCCAGACAGCGGACACAAATCCATCAAAAAAATAATAAATAAATAAATAAATAATAATAATAATAATATTGATAACGTTGGTCCATTTTCCTCCAAGTGTCCTGATGTTCCGTACAATCTCCTCTCGTAAGGTAAGGCATAAATCCCCTTTTATTTGACACTCCACCTTTCCTTACCCATCCCTTAACCACACCAAGGCACCACAATGCCACGGAACCATACTCAACATTCATACACACTAACGCATATTACAGGACACAGAACACATACAGAACGCATGCAGAACACTAGGAGAACACAGTATCAGTATGGAAAGCGTTACGCAGAGATGCTTATTACATTGAAATAATATTGATAGCTGTGTAATCCATGTGTTCTCTATGTGTTATCTGATGACTGCAATTAATGTGTTCGTCATGTGTTATCTAATTTCTCCTAATGGTGCACATCAAGTAAGTAAGTCACAGCCAAGACAACTCACCATTCTGAAGCCAAGCTGTGCTGTGTCACCATCACCACCACCACTACCGTCACCATCACCACCACTCTCCTGGACTTGAGAAGGCTACGAGTAAATAAAATACCTGCTTACTAATAATTCTACTTAATGATGGTGATGATGAAGATGATGATGATGATGATGATGATGATGATAATGATGATAATAATAATGATAATAATTATAATAATGATAATAATAATGATAATGATAATGATAATAATAATAATAATGATAAAAACAATAATAATAATAATAATAATAATAATAATAATAATAATAATAATAATAATCATAATAATAATAATGATGCTAATAATAATAATAATAATAATAATAATAATAATAATAATGATAATAATAATAATAATAATAGCATAATATTGATAATATTAATAGCATAATAATAATTTTTTTTTTTTTATTATAATAATAATAATAGCATAATAATAATAATAATATTAATAGCATAATAATAATAATAATAATAATAATAATAATAATAATATTAATAGCATACATAAGGTGTAGTAGATGAACAAACGTTAGCCAAGGTAGCCCCGTTGAAGGTGTAGAATATTAGTTAACGAGGCATGCGAGGCGAGGCTTAAGGTGATGAGGCTTAAGGTGAAGGTATAAGTGAACACCTGTGCTGTGTGTAGGCATGGCGTGGCGGGAAGGAATACCTGTACCTATTCCTTATAACAATACCAATTGATATATAAAGCATCCTGTTCAATTGGAATCTTAGTTTAGTAGCTAATATTTTTTGTTTGATGGTATAATTTTTTTAGTAAATAACTATTTTTCATGAGATACATACCCATCAAATATAACAAAGAGTTATGTTGAAAAATCATAAATATTTTTCTCTTCTTTTTAAACCATATCCCATTCCAATCCTGCGTCTAGTTCGTTTTTTTCATTATTTATATTGTACTACACACCTGCACAGGCTGGCTCATGAGGCGACAGTAGCAGCACCGTGATGGCAGCACACACAGGCTCCGTCTTGACACACTTCATCTGGAAGGCGACACAAATAAATTAATAAATACACTTATAAAAATGTAGGTAAATGCATTCCTAGAAGAAGAATAAATAAATGAATAAACTAGAGCGATATTCCGTAAAACTCAAGACCCGCGCCCGCCACCGCCAATATTCATGAATTCTTTTCTGACCTTGACCTTTGAATAAAAATAAAGGAGTGGAGCGTTAGGGTAGGTGAAGGTAGGTGAAGGGGAGCGTGAGGCTGCGATGCATGGCGTTACATAACAATACACAACAACACACAAGATGAACACACACCAGGCTATCTGTTGGTGTATAACTCAGGTATCTGTTGGACTACACACTGTTACTAGTACACCACCTGCAGGAGAACAGAACAAAACTCTCTCCCCGCCCACCTACTGTACGTGTAGGAGAACAGGATAGAACAGAATAAAGTTCTCTCCCCACCCACCTCTCCCTTCAGCAACGTGCCGGCAGGAAACAGTTAGAACGAAGCACCATGTACTACTACACTGTACATTTTAGAAAACGAGGACAGAGAAATTTTACAGTAAAGAATGAAGGGAGGTGACACATTAGACTAGATGACTACTAATGTTGGACTGCTACATCCTGGGAGGGAATAACTTTATTAATAGTAACAGTGTAGATGAAAATAATATACTCTACTAGAGCTCATATCACGCAATCTATTAAGAAGTTATTAAAAACCTGTACAGTTCTTTGAAATATATATCTACTCGGGACTTGAAACTTTCTATGTATGTTAGAATGGTAGGCTACGTGTAAAGAGAAAGGATTTACTATCACAAGATTCGCCATTTGAACTTGTATCACCGATTTAAGAACAACAATTATCATGAACCAACACCAAAACAACACACCATTGATACACAACACCACTACACTCTTGGTGATTATGAAGTAACGTGAAATGCGTCTACACACACAGTAACAGTAATAATAGTAAGTGTGTACACAATACTACAGATCCAGTGGGTTTCCGCATCACGCACGTCTGTGTACAAGTAGCATTTACAATTACACTCACCAACACTAGCATGTCCTTTTCTATTATACGTAAACGGGTCAGAGAAAAGACTTAAATATATACCTACACCTGAAACAATTTTACTTAACGCATGCAACGGTGAGTAAATTATCTTGGAGAATTCCACAACAAAATAAATATTCATACATTACTGTATCTTAGAATACAGAACACTTATGTAATTCCCTGAACACCTCCCTTCTATATAGCAGGCTACATTATAACTCTCAGAGAGACCCACAAGCCGAGGAACACTGATTAGATGAATGATTAATTAACTTATTCTCATCGTGTCAACCTGTACACATTCCTAAGAACACACTTGTCACCACCTACGGGAGACTGACGGACTGACGGGACCAACAAACCACTAATCATAAGAAAACATCAATTCCCCGCGCGGAAAAAAAGAAACACAGCTGTTCTAAACACACTGATGAAGCTCATTGAGAATACTGTCAACACAAGTGGCTATGGCTATGGCTATGGGTGTATAATGTATATATAAGACGTTAGCAGCGATGGAGTGGCAGTGAGTACCATCATGACTTCCCTTGTGTGTTTCCAGAGCCTTGTGGTGGTGGTGATGGCGGTGGGCTCCCTCGCCCTTCCCACCAACACCTCCATCCCCTTCCACGGCCGTCAGTAGCTATACCAGTTCTTAGCATTTATGTCCTTCCTTCCAGACTCACTTCTCCTCCACCGTTCTCACCTTGAATTCAACTCACTGAAAAAAATATTTGAATTTCACGTTGTACATCTAACTTGAAGAAAAAATCATTGACCTCGTTAGCATATACAACTTTCATTGGTTTTATGTATCCATTATCTCGTCTTGAATACCATGTAACTATCCTTTATTTCCTTTGCACAGCCGAGCCTCGCGTGCAATATGACGGGTCGTGTCGGTGTGGTCAGAAGACTTTGTCCAGAATCGTGGGAGGCGCCGAGGCCAGTGTGAACGAGTGGCCTTGGATGGCAGCACTCATGTATTACAACGTACAGCAATTCTGCGGCGGCTCCCTCATCAACGACAGATATGTGCTCACTGCCGCCCACTGCATTGATGTACGTAACCTTAATGATTGGTGACCTAACCCTTTAGTATAATTTGACTGATTACTGAATGTATGTACATGTGTTTCCTTCCCTACACATTTAACACACAGGATTTGAACGCTTCTGAGGTGTCGATAAGGCTTGGTGAACATGACCTCTCCAGCACTAGTGAGACCAGCACCGTTAGCCGCTCAGTGTCCAGAATCATCAAGCATCCTAACTACCAGCCCGGCACGGAGCTCAACGACATTGCACTCCTCAAACTGTCCTCCCCAGTAAACGTACGTTCAAACATCTCTCATTCCCTTACAGAAAAAATCAGTTAACTTCCCTCGTAATATCACGGAAAAATACAGCATTAAAATCACTGTTTGCCTTATATATATATATATATATATATATATATATATATATATATATATATATATATATATATATATATATATATATATATATATATATACACCAGGGAATTCATGACATATTTAGATGACATTAATAGGAGAAGAAGTGATGATGGAGGTTTTAGCAATTAAGTATTCTAACAGTAGCATTATTAGTGTTATTTCCCCTTGGTGCAGGTTGGCGCTACCATCCTGCCAGTGTGCATGCCTCCACCCAGACCCAAGTACGGCGGCAAGAAGGCCACAGTGACGGGCTGGGGCACACTCTCGTCAGGAGGCTCATCTCCCGATGAACTGCGGGAGGTGGAGGTCAATGTGAGGCTCCTCTTTTTTTTTCTCTCTCTCTCTCTCTCTCTCTCTCTCTCTCTCTCTCTCTCTCTCTCTCTCTCTCTCTCTCTCTCTCTCTCTCTCTCTCTCCTATGATCGTATTTTTGGGTTCAATATCCAGTTTCCAACAACTAAGGCAAACTTGATGTGCTTTTTGTGTGATTCTTTCCCGGCAAAACATCTTGTTCCGGAGGTGCACGTACTAACAAAAACTTGAGGCCATTTGCAAAGTCAACTTAAAGCCACGTCTAACCTCCTAACTCAGAGGTGGCCAACCTATGGCACATGCGCCAAACGTGGCGCATTGCATGATTAGAAGTGGCGCATTGCATCCTTGTGATAATAATAAAGTAAGCCTACCCATAGGGGGGTACAAGAGATTTATGGCGCATCTGAAACCGTATGACAAAGTTGACGCATGGTATGTAAAAGGTTGGCCATCCCTGTCCTAACTGAACTGACTCCACCGTTGCAGAGTATCATGTAATTCAGAATCAGAATTGTACGTACCTTACTGACGAGCTGTTCATAGCTGCTGGGCCTTTAGAGTGGCGTGGTGGTGGTCTGAGGCTGCCATTACACACGCACTGTTACTGTAGAACATACACTCGCCATTTGTATAACTCTTCTTGTCACATGATGAAGGTGAACCCGCATCTCCAAGGTGATTGGCTGCCACCACCTCTTCTAACGCTGTGATTGGTGGCTGCGTGGCGCCGCAGCTTCAAACACTGCGCGTCTGTGCATACAAACACCCAAACAATATTCAAATATTAGTAAAAGATTCAATGATACGAATACGCGAATTAAATTGTATGTAGAAAGTGAGGTTATTTTAAAATACCAAAGTAACCCAGCACATCTTGATCGTTGGTTACGGAAAATTGTTTATTCACATTCATTTAGTAATAATAAGTTCACCTTATGGTGGAGGCTGTAAGACTACCACCACTGTATTACCTGAGGGGCGTGAAAGGCAACAAAACGGGGCGGAGGGAGTGGCCTAGAAAGTCCCTCCTCTGTATAGCCTACTCATATTACTATACAGCAGGGGCTCCCAACCTTTTCTATGCCTCGCACCCCTAGAAAACTTATATGATCTCGCATCATATATATATATATATATATATATATATATATATATATATATATATATATATATATATATATATATATATATATATATTTATGTATATATATATATATATATATATATATATATATATATATATATATATATATATATATATGTATATATATATATATATATATATATATATATATATATATATATATATATATATATATATATATAATTTAAATTTTTTTATTTATTATTTTTGCTAAATTGCCAAATCCAAGGTTTCGCACCCCCTATATAAAAGGTGATCTCGCACCCCCCTGGGAGTGCGAGGACCCCCGGTTGGGAACCACTGCTTTACAGTATATGCACCCTATACTTCCATGAGTGTAATAATATCCTATCAAAATACAAGCTGCATAATGGGGAGTGCAGTTTCCCTGAGCCCTAAATGCCTCGCCTTGGCCACCTCCTTTAAATCATATAAACCAGGTATATAGATATAGAAATTAGAACAAAAATACCTGACTTGAATTAGTATATTTTTGTGGTGTAAGCCCAGGTTGATGTAAGTGTTGGCGATGCAGTGTTAATGTGTGTTGGTGTTACAGGTGCTGAGTAACAGTGACTGTAATGACAGCTATCGGGGCAGCATTGAGTCCTCCATGCTGTGTGCTGCTGCTGCGGGCAAGGACTCCTGCCAAGGGGACTCTGGAGGACCTCTTGTGTTTAAGGATGGTGGTGACAACTATGACCAGGTGAGTTGTGAACCTTTGGCTGGTGTCCTCAATGTTGGTGTGACATGACAAATCTCACCAATTATTTGTTTTTACCAACAGACAAATAATACTTGTTACATGTAATTACATTTAGAAAAAAGCTAAATAACAATTTGGGAGGGTTGCCGAACGACATTATTTTCCTGATATAGATTAAAGGATAATAAATCCTCCTGAACTTGGGTTCACGAGTGCTGCCATTCTCACCAAGCCTCCGTAAGCCAGGGTAGAACTTACAACCTTTGATGGAATGCACTGTAACTGTTTGCTGTAATCATTCTTACTTTAGTGTGTGTGTACATTGATGTACTCTGTATTGATTACCGTGTATCAATGTATTCATTCCATTAACTTTGCATAACTGGAATATTGGACTAGTGAAGCAAACTAACAGGTGTAGTCTGTAAGGGGAAAAACATGATGCAATGACTGTAAAAATCAAATTGTGTAACAATTGTCAATGTACATCCGTGTGTGTTGTCAGATTGGTGTGGTGAGTTGGGGTTACGGGTGTGCTGCACCAGCCTACCCCGGCGTCTACACCCGCGTCAACAGTTACCTCGACTGGATCAAGGCCAACACAGCTGATGGCGTCTACTGCAAGGGCATGAAACTGTAATAGTGTTAGTGAGTGTGGTGATGGTGCTACAAGACAGCCATAAGATACATCTGCCCACCACCACAGGCCAGGTGTTCAGTGTGTTAGGGACACACCCACCACGTACCTTGAGTGCCACGTGGACTGATGCAGCGTTACAACTCTTTACTAAGCAGGGAGCCAGTCATCAATATTTGTAGGACATCAATGTCACGCCATGTCCTGCTGCTTCCTGATTCAAGGCATCAACATTCAGAGGAAAACAGCTACTTCCTGTGCTGCATGTAGGCACTCCAGCCATGTGTGCTTACCTTACAGTGGTACAACAGCCTGCTGAACACCACCTGTGCCACAGTGACACCTGCCCTTGGCCACGATGTAGACCCAAAACCAACTGAGTCATTGCACCAATTCCCTCAATAACACTGCAAATGGACTGAATACAAATAAAAATCAATAAGGTAAACATTCTTTATGTCTGATTCCTGTTCCCAAACAAGACAATGTCTTGAGGCAGATCTGCTGAAAACACACGTCATATAACCTGTCAACATCCATAATGTATCAGTATTTCTTTCATTATGCTTGACAAATGAAACTTCAAGTATTATGATTATGACACAAAAGTTATAAATAGTATTAAAATAACACTTAGAAATACAAAATTACAACACATGCAATCCTCTGTAACTCAAACACAACATTTCTGATTCTTTAAATAGACTAATAAAGTTGTAAGTACATAATGTTTGAATTCCAAGTAAGCCAACAGTTGTCTGCTGCTGCTGCTGCTGCTTTAGACTTACTTGGCTGTGTATACACTTGTCCTGACTGAACTAGCCAGTTACCTCACTCTGGAAGCAGTGCAATGGTTGTGATGGTACAGCATAAGGAACTGTTGCTGGCCTGGCCTGGCCTGGCCTGGCACACCCACACCCCAGTGGGAGGTGACACCACCTCATCACCACACGAATGGCCACACTTAACCTCACATCACACACACTCTTACACATAAATATTAACATATTATGTTGGATATAAAAAAGAAAGTTTAAATATCACAAAAACTAATCATGGGAATATTTCCATCAAGGCAGCCAGGCACTAACGCCTCACTTCAACACTCAATAAAGGCAATACACTCCCATGTCAACACAGACACAACATTTTTGAAGTACAACACCACCTTGGTGTGTACTGTCACAAAAAATTAATAAAATAATAAAATAGCAGGAAAACTGCCGTCATATAGACACATAAGATACTCATACACATCCATACACACACACACACGCGTGCACACACACCATGAAGGCTAAAATGAAGCCTGCGATGACAAAGTAACAGAAGAACAAGACAATGGTGGACTGGTATTTACAATGAGGTGACTTGATGCTCACAACACACACTCTCAGATGCAACACCTTGTCACCCCTTACTCAGGAGACCACGTCTAGCCACAAGCATCCCGGCACCAGAGGTCAGGTCAAGTCAGGTCACCCTTGGAGCAGGTGGGCGGGGGTGGTCTTGTCTGAGTTGATGACCCAGGACAGGTTGACTCCCGACATGGTGAGGTTGATGTTGGCGATGCGTGAGTGTTGGCAGTGGATGACGTGGTGGATGAACAGCAGTAGTGTGTGGGTGAGGTTGTTCCGTCCGCTCCCCACGTCACACTCCTCCTCGGGGGGCAGCACTACTTTCAGGTGTGGAGGCGTCACCTGTGCCAACACAACACAACACATCACAACACATCACCTAACACACACATGCACCTACACATCCCCTCCCCTTCACTCCCACCAGTAATTACAACAAGCCTTAATGAAGCTACAGTTAGGAAGGAAGGCAGTTCAAAAAGTATTTAATCAAACATAACACCAATGAAGAATTAATACACACAGACTGACTAAGCATGTGTATGGATGTATGAACTGAGGTTATACTGTCTCAAAAGTAAAATTCATCTACTCATCTATTCAAAAACACTTCAAGGGAGACTGGTATAGAGGTAAGGGTGTTGTACCTGGCTGAGGTAGAGAAGGGGTCTGTTGGTGGTGCGTGGGGGCTTCTCTGGGGCCTTGATCAGATGTGTGCTGGAGAACATGCGGCCCTCAGGCTGTGCAATGTCCGGGGGAAGCTGCTGGTCCAGGTACGTGGCAAACAGGTGCAGCAGGATCTGAAGGCACCAGGATGACGTGAGGAGGTTTAAAAGGATGTATAAAGGATGTAATTCAAGGTTATTCAGTTTATATAGAGCATTAAGAGGCAAAGTATTAAGTGTGTTTGTTTGTGGCACTTACAGCAGTGTCTGTTGGGTATTCTTCCTTCCAAGGGCGGCTGTTGAAGGTGGTGCTCCCGGCGTTCCATCGGTAGGCTGAGATGGCTCCCCCAGCAGCCAGCTCCCTGAGGCGGTGCAGCAAGTAGTCCTGATGCACCGTCACCTCCAGGAACGGCACCACCTAACACACACACACACACAAGGAAAGGTCTTAGGGGGTGTGGAAACTCATGTTGTTATTGATGCTGTCACTACTCCTGCTGCTACTACTACTACTGCTTCTACTACTACTACTACTACTACTTGCTACCACTGTTACTTCTACTTATATCTTCTTCTCTGATCCCAACACTCTTCCTTATACCTTTCTCCTCCTCTCCTCTCCTTCCTTCATTCCCACCTACTCCAACTCCTTCATTCCTAGACCTACCCTCACCCTAACACCCCCTTCCTCCCCACCACCACCACGTACATCAGCCAGCTGCTTCAAGCCTGATATGTTCTGTGCCGTCTTCTTCAGTTTGTCCACACCCACTGCACCGATCTGTATCTCGGGAGCCACGCCACGCAGCACCTTGTTTGTGGCGTCAATGTTCTGCACCAGCGGCACCAGGAGGGTCGCAGACATCCATATCCGCATGTTTTCTGTGAACTGTGAAAGGGATGCGAAGGGTGTGTTTAAACAGACACACATCTTAAACAGACACACATCTTAAACACACACTTCAAACAGACTCACACTTTAAACAGACACACACCTTAAACAGCTGCTCAGGCGTCACGTTCCTCTTCCGCCAGATCTTGCTGACACTGCTGCTGGAGGAAGCTGAGGTCTTGGAGTCATCATTCTTACTGTCTGCTGAGTTGGTCTCCTGCCCTGCTCACACACACACACACACACACACACACACACACACACACACACACACACACATACACACACAGACGCACAAGAAATAACAAACTTTTAGTGGTCAAGACATGTGTACATTTTATGCAATTATGAAATCCTTACTAAAAACTAATGAATTAAGAATACCTTAAGAAAAAGAAGAACATGATGGAGGAAAAGGAGAAGAACAAGAACAAGAATAACTCAAAAATTAATGTCAGTAAAGAAAACAAAAAGAAAAAATATCAAAACTAACACAATAAAAAGAAAATCTAAAAAATTACCTAAGATGAGGAAAAGGATGAGGGAAAAAAAAAAAAATTAATTAATTTAAAAAAATATATATATATGAGAAAAAAAGATTATTCATGTCTCTCCCTCTCCCTCCCCCCCTTCTCTCTCTCTCTTTTTCTCTCCCCCCCTCACCTGTGTCCCTGGTGGCTGATTGGTAGACAGACTTGCGCAGGGAAGAGCCGTGGTCAGTGAGGGGTGAGCGTGGAGACCCACCGTAACCCCACAACGACGTGCTGCTCCCCTCACACTGGTACACTGAAACACACACACAAACACACACACATATACATACAGTCACATGTGTAGGTATGTACGTATATAGGGATGGATTAATGTACGTGTAGAAGTTAATCTGTTTTTGTTATGTTCATTCTTGTGTTTTGTTTGTTTTACGATTTTTTTTTTTTTTTTTCACTCTTTTTTGTCTATTGCCTTATCTAACCTAACCTTACCTTACCTAACCTTACTTAACCTTATCTAACCTTACTTAACCTTATCTAACCTTACTTAACCTTATCTAACCTTACCTAACCTTATCTAACCTAATGTATCAACAGCCACAAGAAGGAGTAGTAAAGTTAACTCACTAATCTGTCGTAGTTTCTCCTTCTCCCTGTGGTGGTGGAGGTAGGACTGCAGTGCACCTTCGTCCGTGATGGCAGGACCGCTGGAGGTGTTGGGGGAGGCAGGGGAGGCAGGTGTGCTGAGGTGGGACTGGCTCAGGAGGGAGTCAGAGAGGGTGGAGGTGTGGAACAGCTGGGACTGGTGCTGCTGGTGTGGCTGGCCGTCCTAGGGGGGGAGGGGAAGCATTAGTGGTTTGAGCGTCACACTGGTGGTAAGGAAGGAGAGGGTGAGGGGAGGAGGGAATGATAGAATGAGGGAAGGGAATAACAGCAAGTAGGAATGAAAGGATAAGGATTGATAATGATAATGAGCCTGACCTACCGGCATGAATGGGAAGGACAGGTTGAGGAGGGAGGAGTGGTTGCGGTGGAAGGACCAGGAGTCTGCCGTCACTGAACCCGCCGTGCCACTGCTCAACAAGCTGGTGCTCAGACCTGCCAACGGAACACCACACCACTCAACACCAAGGCAAGGAAACCATCACTCACTTAACACTATAACACTATAACTTAACACTATAACACATGACACAACAGATAACAGGAAGGTAAGAATTGGGATAAAATTAACTACTAATAAACCATGGGAAGGATAAAGGGAATTGTCACAAAATATTATAAAAGATTATAAATAACACAGTACAGTCAAAAAATGCACCAAATGACCCCACAAGAACACCTATTGAGTACCAAAAATGATTACAGTAAAGCTTTCTGTTAATATCAAAACCTCAGACATTAAGAAACGACTGTAAACCTTCCTGCACCCTCATCCTACACCTTCACCCACTCACCCAGGCTACTGTTATGCGAGGTGGCGCCTTGAAGGGGTGACTGTGGGGAAAGGCTGGCCCAGGAGGCTGTGGAGAGGTTGATGGGGGAGAGAGGAGGTGCTGGGGAGGGTGTGCGCACAGTGGCCGAGAAGAGGGAGGAGAGTGGAACCTTCTGCTCGGCCTTTGGGGTTGAGCTGGCTTGTTGTGGTGCCGTGGACTTGAACCCAAAGTCTGCAAGGAAGGCAAACTGTTATCTTGAGCTTCTATGTATAATTGTCCTATGGAGTCTGCATCCATTTTTCTCTCCCTCCCAGCTGCTTGCTTTGTACAGGGGCCTTATTAGCACATGTATGGAGTTTGGTTCTCATGTCTGGGGTGGTTCAACGCACACAGCTTTATTAAACAGGGTGGAGTCTAAAGCTTTTCTTCATCTTTTTTCTACCGCTATTTTCATGCTGACTGCTCTTCTGAACTTGCTAACTGCATGCCTTCCACCGTCCCGTGGCCTCGCTGCACAAGACTTTCTACTTCTTCTCATCCTTATTCTGTTCATCTTCCTAATACAAGAGTTAACCAGTATCTTCACTCTTTACACTGGTAAACTCTGGAACTCTCTTCCTTTGTCTGTTTTTCCATCTGCTTATGACTTAAACTCTTTTCAAAGAGGAGTGTCAAGACATCTCTCATGCTAAACTGGACCTCCAACCCTTACCTCTATTCCTCCTACTGTCCTGTGTACATGGTCTGGCGACAAGCGGGGTTTTTTTATAACCTAATTTTGTTTACCTAACCTAAATAGATCAAATCAAGATAAAAGAAAAAAGAAAAAAAAGAAATAAGATAAAAAGAAAAACAACTGAAAAATAAGATTTAAAAAAAACACAAATAATCTAACCTAACCCACACTTACCCGTCTGTGTAATAACCATAGAAAGAAACACATGAGATAAAAAACATCAAAAATATAAACACAACACAACCTAACCTCACCCACACCCACCGGTCTCTGTAATGGCCAGGAGTTGTCGTTGTTTCTCAGTGAGCTCCAGGGGCGGGAGTGTGAGGTAGAGCAGCAGGACGGAGAGGAGGAGTCGAACCAGGAGTGCCCCCAGCAAGGCAAACACACCCCAACACACCCACCACCATGCCTTCCCCCACCCACTCACACCTCCATGCTGCCTAGGGGGTGGGGAGGGGAGGGAGGAGGAAAATTATTGTAATTAAATTGTAATCACTGAGAAATATAATAGTGTGGGTTATTTTTATATATCCTTAACCTGTATGAAGTGTTGTGTATTGAATGTATTGCTGTTATGTGTTTTATTATGAGGGATTTGGTGAAGGCGTCCACTCACAGGTCATAGGCGAGCATGGCAATCAAGAACACCATCACCGCGGCTGACCGGCTGCCCCACAGGAGGGAGTGGGCGGCAGTCTTGCGGGTCAGTGCCTCCTGCACCAGTGTGGACGCCATCCTTGACCCAGACCTGCAACAACATAACATAACAAGTAAAGTTAGTGAAGCATAAGGAAGCTGCAAAAGGCCAGTTCACCTACACAACATAACAACATAACATAAGGGGACTGGAAAAGGCCAGTTCACTTACACAATGATGAAAAGTAACGGATTAGAAGAGAAAAAAGAAAGGGCAGAAGGCCTTATTCTGCACTTTTACCAAGGTGATCAATTAAGGTGTAACTACTAATTATTAAACACGTGTACAGTAGTAAGTATAAATTGTCTTACGAAGAACGCCTCAAGCAGTTGGACTTACCGAAATTGGAAGACAGGCGAAGGAGAGGAGACTTGATTGAGGTGTTCAAAATTCTTCAAGGCTTAGAAAACATCAATCAAAACAACTTTTTTCCAAACTAACGCAACAAATACAAGAGGACACTCCAAGCACCTGTACAAACCACGATGTAATAAGACACATACAAAACACTCTTTCAGACACAGGGTTATAAATGAATGGAACACCTTACGCCTTACCATAACATAACCGTAACCTAACCTAACAACCTTAACCTAACCATAACTCAATCTAACTTAACCAACCTAACCTAACCTAACCTAACATAACTTCAAAGACGTTTTGCGAGGTAAATAATTGAGTACACTATGTATAGTATGTAGGGAAAGAGAAAAAAATAAAGGAGTGGCGTAGTGATTGTTTAGTTTTACCGGCGAGTCTATTCTCTTGTAGTTTCTTCATCACCTTTTCTTCTTTTACTATCTGTTACCCTTACTTCCTAGCTTCATTACTTATCATTATTGTGTTATTTATTGACTTCGTTATTAATATATGAGTAGTTATTACCGTGAGTCGCCGTCGTCCTTCCTTCCTTTCTTCCTGCCCTCAGCGTGTGCCGTGTGTGTTTATACTTTTGAACCGTGTGTTGCTAATCCTGTCGCACTTTTACCGCGCTCACATTAATTATTTTACTGATTTATTAACTCTCATGAAGGATGTAAAGTTAAAATATATATTGATTTTGTATTTGATTTATAAATGTTGTATATTTAATCGTGTTGTATTTCGTTTAATGATGTAGAGTATGTAGTAATGGTGTGCTGTTGGATATTTTAAAGGTGGGGTTTATTTTGCATTTTACGTACTGTACCTACGTGTTTTTGAAGTGACTAGTGAGATGAGTCTTGTTCTATGATGAGATGCTGATGTTATAAATGATGATTCTGACTTAAAACCATAGCCATGATAATCTCTCTCTCTCTCTCTCTCTCTCTCTCTCTCTCTCTCTCTCTCTCTCTCTCTCTCTCTCTCTCTCTCTCTCTCTCTCTCTCTCTCTCTCTCTCTCTTTCGGTAATGGAATTTAAATATAAATTGCTTTGCGTTGATCTGTCTGTGTGTCCATCTTTTAATGCAGGAGTTAACCAGTATCTTCACTCTTTACACTGGTAAACTCTGGAACTCTCTTCCTTTGTCTGTTTCTCCATCTGCCTATGACTTACTCTTTCCAAAGAGGAGTGTCAAGACACCTCTCATGCTAAACTGGACCTCCACCTCCCGCCTCTATTTTTCCTACTGTCCTCTGTACAGGGTCTGGCAACAAGCGGGATTTTTTTTCCCCTTGGCCAGTACCCTATTAATGTAAAAAAAATAAATAAATAAAAGTGTAGGGTTAACGAGAGCACTGTGAACTAGGATTAAACTCGTAACTTTGAGGTCAGGAGCCGAGCAGTGCACCGCCGGCATAGAGCCATCCAGGCCCATGTGACGGACACACAGGCATGCCAGGAGTGCCACGTCCTTGTAACACTGCACCAAGGTTGTCCTGCCCATCTGCCTGTCATTCCCGTTGAGGTTATGTACAGAAACACTCCATCTTGAAATAGTTTTATTGTTTTCACACGTTTCTAGTATAGATTTTTCATGACATTTTTTTTAAGTATAAATATCCAAATGTTTATAATGCAGCAGCATCAGCGGGTGGCAGTGATAGCCGTGCAGGGGTGCCACCGCAGGGCTGGCCGCCACCCGCTGCTGCTGCTGCTGGTGCGAGATAGATCTTACAGGTGCATTTGTGCAAAGGTTAAAAATACTACCGCGTTTCCTTCATCCTGACAGTGTTGGTGTCGCCCAAGCCAGCCTCGCCTTCTTGTGGCGGCGGCGGCGGCCGCTGGGCACGACGGGGCCGCGGCTTGCTGCCGGGTTATCAGCGTAAACCCAACCAATTAAGTATTAATTCTAATGTTATAACATGTTGGTGGCAGGCTGGTGCCCGGCGGCGCCGCCTCCAGCCTGCAGCGGCGTGAGCAGCGCGGTGCGGCAGTGATTCAAGCTGGCAGCAAACATCAAAGAAGCTGTGTCACCTCCCTAGCCAGGCTGACGGCGGGTCTGCCATGCCCTGTGCTGCCCCACACCAGGCACCACACCAGCACCCTGCCTGCTGCCTGGCCGTGGGTGCTGGTATGATGCCACCTGTGAGGCAGCACACTTGGGTCACGCCCCTCGCCGCCACCACTGGAAGGCAGCTGCTTCACTCCCGCAGTACAAAGCAAAGTAGTGACAACAGACTCAGGTTGACGAGCAGCCGCTGGGTGGAGGCGGCGCACCCACCGTGGCACTCAAAGTTTGGCCGAGCTCAGCCGCAGCGCCCGCTGTGTCCCATCCTGCAGGCCGTGCAGGGCACCCGGGCACCAGCCCTCACCTCTATGGGACAGCGTTCCGCTGGGGGAGACAGGTTCCTGGGCCCAGCAAAGGGCACCGTGTGGTACAACACCACCACACACGCTCAGTATCACCTGCCGCCACGCCAGGGCCTCACCACCACACACCCAAACACACACACACCTCCATACATGCGTACACTCATCCCTACATCAATGTGTGACGTCCTTTCTACTTTGTACACTACATATTTATAACAAATAAAAATACATATGTGTCAAACCTTTACATTGCATTAATTGCATCAGAAATAACCAAACTCATCAACAAGAAAAAAAATTTCATGAACTAAACTAAATAAACAATAATGTTTATTTAACTACTTATATCTCACTTGTGAAAGAAGATCTAACGCTTTGATTTCAAATTAATAATAATAATGATAATAATGATAACACTAATAATAATAATAATAATGATAATAATAATAATGATGATAATAATAATACAGATTACACAACACAAAATAATGTTGCAATAGCCAAACACTTTCTTTCATACCTGTGGGGAAGGAGGGTGTGACATCCCATTGTGAAGGGGAATGAATGTGGGGAGGTGGGCAGGACATGGGGGGCGGAGGGGGGGGGGCGGTAGATGTGAGCTGAGGGAGGAGTGCAAGAAGGGAAGTGGTAGGAAATCAGGGTTGGAAGCAGTGTTGTCAATTCAATGGTTTTCCCACTCGATCCAATAGTCCAGCAGGGATTAAAGCTGTCTACCGCCTACTATATTACACAATTACATAAAATAAATGCAACTCTATAGTAGTTAATTATGACAAACTGTATATCAATAGAAAAATAATATCTGGGAGTGGCAAGTCAATGGGTTATTTTCATATATATATAATTTGTGTGACCCTTGGCAAGCTGGTTCCCTTAACACGGTTAAAAAAAATCAATTCATAGCGACTTTTTTTTTAAGTAGAATAGCAGTAATGTACAATTCTATTTGGCAACACTAGCTGGGACAAAGGGGCAGAAGAAAGGGAGGAGGAAGAGGTTTGTGGGTGAGGGGCAGGGGCAGGGCGGGCCTCATGGATGAAGGAAGACAGCAGGCCTAGTGGGACAACCAAGGGGCAGGAGGGGAGATGCAGCAGGTGTGGGTGGTGGTGGGGTGGACCTGCTGCCACTCTCCCCTCTCAGGTGAGTTGTGAGGAACCCAAGTTGAAGGAGTATTTACAAATACTATATAAATGTTAAGTGATATTTAATTCTCTTGTGGTGAATATTTAGTTGGCTTTATAATGTAAGTACACACATACATACACACACACACACACACACACACACACACACACACACACACACACACACACACACACACCTTGAGGTACACAAAAGAGGCTACAGTCATGTTACAAGGTTCCCCTTAGGTGACTGAGGTCACATCATCCTCAAATTTTAGCCACAATTGTTTGATGAAGTGTTGCAGCAAACAAAGCCGGTCATGGCCAGAACAGCCTTGGGCCAGACGGTGCCTCCAGGGACACCTTGGTCTGACGCCTCAACAAAGTGTTCCGTCAACACAACAAACATGAGTTGTTCACACGCTGGGAACAAGGTCATTGGGCCGGGTCATCGCTGAGCGCCTTGAACAGTGCGAGCGGTGCCTCTGCTGTGTACATTTGGCACGTTACTCACTGCACACTCAGCCACCCTGAACCTCACGCCTCCGTCCACCCATCCAGTCAGGCTTTATCAAAATACTGCTACACACTCTGCCAATATGAAAGCTTTATACATTTGTAAACAAGAATACCTTGTCAGCCACTACGGGGGCAAGGAAGCCACATCTCACACGACCAATGACTGCCTTCACTCTCTCTTACCTCCAGTAATAAGCAAACAAGCTCATCAATTTTATTACAAAAAACCAACCTTAAATATTAAGGCTTGTCTCCTAAGTCTCTGCCAGCCTCCACGCGGAGACCCTTGCCCCGGCCCCGCCCAGACGCTACTCTGCCGGGAGGCAACCCGGTGATGGCGAGTTTGATTTTGTGACTTGTGGTACTTGGGGCACATAGGGTCACCGCGTGCAGCATCTGGCTCCCTAATACACTGGCACTGCAACACTCCTGTTTGGCACTGCAACACCCTGGTGCTGACACCCTCACGTGAGGTGCAACACTCCAGCCACACCAGAGTGCCATTGCCTGGCACTCTGGTGGCAGCCTTGAGGCACCTCACTGTGGCAGGGCCAGGCGGGCGGTGCCGGGTGGGAGAGCGGGGAGGAGGGGAGGGGGGAGGAGTGCGGTGCATCACAGTGCCATGCATTACACCAAGGCGTCAGTTTCGATCGTCCGGAATAGAAACAATTTGTGGTGGTGGTGCTGCTGCGTTGTGGTGTCGTGGCTAACAGGGCTTGGCGGCCCCAATGGCTACTGGAACACAGTCAAGCAGCAACTACCAACAGGAAGTGGAGGGAAGAGGCATGAAAACTATGCCAACAGTGTCTTATTCATCCACAGCAGGGTCACTGCCATCCACCGCACCACACCTGCCACACCTCCAAGCTGTCAGGACCACACCACCACCACCACCACCACCACCACCACAACCACCATCACCTCTTCAGGCAACAACACAGTGCCAAGACCACATAATATACAGTAGGCTGGGTGGTGGTGGTGGTGGTGGTGGTGGTGGTGGTTTAGGGGGCGTGGTGTGGCACTGTTCCCTCACCCTGACCCTAGAGAGGGGAGCGGGAGCTGGTGGCAGTGACTTCTGCTGTCACGAGAGAATCAAGACAGTGAAGGGCCAGTTCTCCTAGGTTTGCCATTAAGTGTTTCACTGTTACAGTATCTATGAAGCTCTTAACACTACCTCTTGTTATTGATGAGTTCAATAGTAAAACATCCAGTCACTGCCACACACACCATCCACCTTAAACATAGGACTTAGGATAAAGGATGGTAAGAATAGAGTAATCAAATGTTGGGTATGAACAAGTTATGTCTAGGTGGATAAGATATATATATGTCATTAGTCTCTTTTTAATCATAATTTTAACAACTCAATGTAACACCCAAAGCAGTGTTGCCTGGTGTGGGTGTGGCGAGCGCCGGGTGTGTGGCTACCAGATGTGCCCTCCACCTACATGCCCACACCACCACACCACCACACCACCACATGCAACAAGGTGTGGTGGTGGTGGTGAGTGTGGTGGTGTGGTGATGTGGTGGGGGCAGCGGTTTGCCAGCTATAATGAAACCTGTTGTTAGGCATCCATAGCTTGCTCTACCCTAACCTGCCCTGCCCTCTTGCCCTTCTCTCACCCTAAACCTTGTCAGCATTGCCCTCAGCTGATAAGGTGACTCAGATGTGTTGTTCCAGTTAGCAATGAGTTGTGAGATAGTGCTGTGAAATGCTGTGAAATGAGTTTACCTGTGTGTATGTGTGTGTGTGTGTGTGTGTGTGTGTGTGTGTGTGTGTGTGTGTGTGTGTGTGTGTGTGTGTGTATACCAGCAACACTCACAAAACCAGAGTCTGTACATAGATAAAGAGGTGGTTTGTGAGGCTGAGTCAATGTCCTCAACACGTGATGCTGTTTCCTTTTCTGTGGAGCAGCACGAGGTGTGTCGGACAGCACCGGAGGAGTCAAGTGTAGTAAGAGGAGGAATGTTACAATGTTACAGCCACATCACAGCTTCAGCCACACAGCACAGGGGTGAGCAGGGGTGAGGGGGGGAAGGGGGCAGCTTGGTAAGGGTCAGCAGCCTCCCTTACACAGTCTCACACTGGCGTTTCAAGGACTTAGCCAGACAGCAAGCAAAGGCCACTCCAACAAGCTAAAAGGAGAGAATAATCATGATATTAGACGTTTTTTCCACACCGACCAGTAAAAAAAGGAGAAAATAATCAACATCAGACATTTTTTCCACACCGAC
>JAXIVD010005340.1:27500-29750 GCA_036785275.1 Cancer borealis
GTTCATTCTATTGAGCTATACTAGAACTCAATTGGAATTTAATTATAGGTGTAGGAGTGTAAAATATTATGTATTCATTTCTTTTATAAAATTTTAATTTTCTTCATAGGTATTTGAGTTATTGAAAAGACGATGACTTTATGTGATATACATAACCAAACTCCATAACTTTACTTCTATACAATTTTTCTTTAAGACTAATATTTACGTAGTAAAATGGAAAAACCTTTTTCGACCTCAATTCTGGTGGAATTTACGGGCCACAAAATGGAAAATCCAAATATTATAGTAAGGATAAAACTAATTCCAGATTCGTGTTCAGCATGCCCGAGAACCTCTTGGTACCAAATTTCATGAGTTGTGTTGAAATATTAACAAAACCTAACTAATGTTTCCCACCCATTTGACTTTTTCGCTGAAATCATGATATTTTGAATAACTCGAAAAGTATGAAGTTTACGTCAAAAATGTACACACTTACATCATGTTGAATCACGTTCCATGTCCTGTAGACTCCCTCGTTGGTCCTGTTGTAAGTGGTCATTGACTTGAACATGTTGTCACGTAAGAAATCCTCCACTTCTGACCTCATGATGTAGGACGCGGCGCCCACCACCACCTGCACCACGAAGATCACCACCAGCAGCGCCGAGAACTGTGGTGGTGGTGGTGAGGAATGGTGATGTGTGGTTAAAAGGGGAAGCAAGAGTGGGGAGTCAGGATATGGGGTGGAAGGAAGTAATGGGGGGAAAAGTTAGGGTATGGGGTGGAAATAAGAGGGGAAAACAAGGGTATAATAAAGATAGATAGTTAAGGGGAAATAAATTAATTGAATAAGTAAATCTGAAAAATAGCAAAATCGAGACCAAAATAAAAAAAATAAAAAAAAGGAAAGGAAAGGAAAGAAAGAAAAATACAAATAGCTAATAAGTTTCCTTCACTAATCATTTAACGTATAATTCTTAACGAGCAGCAGCCATGTCAATTAGTGCCTTTAGGTTAATTACATCATTACTGGGCTATTGAGAACTGAAGAGAGCGAGGCTACGTATTGAGGGGAAAGGGGGGAGGGGGAGGAAGAGAAAGTGAGGGGAGACGAAAGTAATGAGAGGGATGAAAAGTGAGAGGGAAGAAGGAGGAAACAAGTAAGAGAGGAAAGAAAGGGGAAATAAGGAGAGAAAGAGAGAGGAAACACATATGCTGAAGGAATGAAGAGTGAAAAGGGAGATGGAATAAGAAAGAAGAGAGAGAGAGAGAGAGAGAGAGAGAGAGATAGAGAGAGAGAGAGAGAGAGAGAGAGAGAGAGAGAGAGAGAGAGAGAGAGAGAGAGAGAGAGAGAAAGAAAGAGAGAGAGCTTGAACTGAATCTCACTTCGTTAATAGAATTCTTTGGGTTATTTTTTCCCTTAAACTAAAAAGTAAAGAAAAATACTAATCCTTTCTTCTCTCTCTCTCTCTCTCTCTTTCTCTTTCTCTCTCTCTCTCTCTCTCTCTCTCTCTCTCTCTCTCTCTCTCTCTCTCTCTCTCTCTCTCTCTCCATCTTCCGGCCACTACTTGTCCTCTCATTCGCCTCCTCCTCTCTTTTGTCTCCTTTCTTTTGTCCTTCCCTCTTTCCTTTCTAACTTTTCTCTCTCTCTCTCTCCTCTCTCTCTCTCTCTCTCTCTCTCTCTCTCTCTCTCTCTCTCTCTCTCTCTCTCTCTCTCTCTCTCTCTCTCTCTCGAAACAGACGCACCTCATAAGTTTCTCATAATTTGAGACAAACTTGCTCACACGCCTTTTCTCTCACGCTCCTCTTCCTCCTCCTCCTCCTCCTCCTCTTCCTCCTCCAGCTCCTCCTCCTCCTCATTACCTCTGCGTCGATCCTCCTCTCCTCCTCTTCCTCCAACAAACCTCCCTCACACGGACCTCCATTCCTCATCTCCGTTTTCTTTTTGGGTTTTTTTTCACTGTTATTTCTTTTTTATTTGCTTCCTTTACTCGAGTTCATTAGCGGGTTGGTTACGACTCTCTCTCTCTCTCTCTCTCTCTCTCTCTCTCTCTCTCTCTCTCTCTCTCTCTCTCTCTCTCTCTCTCTTACCTTACCCTAGCGTGCTCTTACCGTGACCACCATGCAGTGATTCTCCTTAATCGCGCCACAGCAGCCAAAGAATCCTACGCTGAATATCAGGACCCCGACAGCAATGAGGACCGAGGGAGCAGACAGGTAGTTGGACATAAAATTGAGGTAGGAGCCGTATTTGGCCTCTATCAC
>JAXIVD010005341.1:0-29726 GCA_036785275.1 Cancer borealis
CAATAACATTTGATACCTTGTTGACACCTCTACTTTTCTTTACATCTCTCCAGAAACTGGTCTTATTTTTACATTGAAATTTATTTACAATAGAATTACAAGCTTCCTTATGTTCATTCCTTTTACATTCCCGAAGAACACTCTTAAATTCTCTTCTACTGGCCAGCATTTCTTCATGTAAACTTGTATCTCGTAACTTGCCATGATTTACCCAACTAAGGTACTTTTCTCTCGCAACTTTGTGTTTGTCTTTCACACTTCTGTTCCACCCTGGTATAACATGCAATTTGTTCTTCTTTACATACTTTTTCATGTAATTCTGACAAGAACTTTGAACAGTGTTTACAAGGTCTTCATACAGCTCATCAATCTCACTCACATGTCTTGGATCTCGACAGCCTGTCTTATAACAATCATGTACAGACAAGGTAGAAAAATTGTGCAATTGTGCATCAACTGCATTATTAATGTCTAGTATTTCATAACTTTTCATATTATTCCATGTAACATAAAAACGGTCGCTGACAATGGGTGACGCCTGTGGAGGAAGAACATTCAAGCTTCCACTAAAACATAGCGTTGATTCAAGTGGTAAATGATCTGAACCATAGATATTCTGAAGAACATTAATATTATCAACCTTTATACCATCATGTACTGTACCGACAACATGATCAAGCCATTTAGCTACAGAGTTACCATATCCAACAAAAGTAAAGCAATTATCATCTAACTCATTAACATCAAAGCACTTAAGGTCATTTTTCCTCATAAATTCTGAAAGATATTGCCATGCTCTACCATAAAAAGGGTCTGCATTAAAATCCCCAATCAAATATACACAGTCATACTCCTGATTTTCAAAGAAATATTCAAAGTTTGACAAAGATTCCAAGTAATTGTTCAACGTAGTAGCCTCCCAATTAATGCAATTCAAATACACATTAATAAAAACAACATTATAACCAAAAATATTACAATTAAAAACTATAAAATTCTTTTCTAAAACTACTTTATTAATTTTCAGAGATAAACTTTTCCTCCATAGTATAGCCAAACCTCCTTCTGGTCTGCCTCCTGAACTAGTCAATACCTTGTCAGAGAAGGTGGCTCCAACACCAATACACTCATAATTAGTAGTAGTAGTAGTAGTAGTAGTAGTAGTAGTAGTAGTAGTAGTAGTAGTAGTAGTAGTAGTAGGATTAGCAGTAGTAGAGCTACAAATAGCAATACCAGTACTTCACAGATCTAAGAAAGCTTACTGCCTGTAGTCTTACAAAGTTTAGACGAATAGGATTAATGCAAGATTTAATCTTGCATTAATCCTATTCGTCAGAATTTTTGTAAAAATATTGTATACAAGTAAACGTAATGGCCAATAGTTGTTTTTATAACAGCCGAATAATTGAATAATCCTGCCCAAATCTGGTAACTATAGATCATATACTTCTGTCTTGAGCCAAGTTCGAATCTTAGGAGCTTATAGGTCACGAGCTGAATACTGTAGGCTACCACAGAGCCATCCAGGCCCTTTCAGCCGATAGAGCAAGCAGAATTTCGGAGTGGTTATTCAGCAACCTACCACATCTGTGTCATATATCAAGTATTGGAAAAATATGCAGAATACAATACAACATTATGCATTATTTTCATAGAGTATGAAAAAGCTTTTGACTCAGTGAAAATCTCAGCAATTATAGAAGCGCTCAAGAAAAAGGGGAAAAAGGAACTATATGTTAAGGCATAGACTACACTATACGGTATGGTGTAGTCTATGGTTAAGGCATTAGAATATATATATATATATATATATATATATATATATATATATATATATATATATATATATATATATATATATATACATATATATATATATATATATATATATATATATATATATATATATATATATATATATATATATGTATATATATATATATATATATATATATATATATATATATATATATATATATATATATATATATATATATATATATACATATACTCGCAAGAGCTTAGTTCTTATGTAGAAAGTTCTCGCACTCTCCAACCACTCGGTCCAGCCTCCACAGCAATCAACTTCCTCACCAATCTTCCATGTCTCATCACTACAACAAAACAACACCACGCAAGTCCCGCTACCATAATCCAAACACCCAAGCAGCAAACAGCAAGAAAACCACAAACGAATCTCTGAGCTCACAAACCACCAACACAGACGGTCATGACGACGAAAACCCAAGTGCTGCCACCTCTCACTACTAGACTAACTAAAACTGCCCAAATAACCCACTTAAACCACACATATTTACGTCATTTGAATGAAAAAGTAAGGTCTCAGTTCAGAGTATTCCAAAATTATATGGAACGAGATAAGCGACACATTTTAAACTATTGGCTCTCTTTTAAAGTACTGCTACGCAAGGGACTGATGCAAGGGTGGTGGTGGTGCATGATGGTGGTGATAATGGTGTTTAAAAGGGCACTGGCCAAGGATAAACAAAAATACGAGAATAAAAATCCCACTTATCGCCAGACCCTGCAAAAAAGACAGTAAGAGAAAAGAAGCAAGGGCTGGAGGTCCAGTTAACATTAGAGGTGTTTTGACACTCTTCTTTTGAAGAAGTTTAATTAAGTCATAGGCAGGTGAAAAAACAGACAAAGGAAGAGAATTCCAGAGTTTACCAGTGTAAGGGATGAAAGAGTGAAGATACTAGTTAACTCTTGCATTAAGAAGATGAACAGTATAAAGATGAGAAGAAGTAGAAAGTCTTGTGCAGCGAGACCGCGGGAGAGGTGGAGGCATGCAGTTAGCAAGTTCAGGAGGAGAGTTGATGAGACGAAAAGCTTTAGACTCCACCCTGTTTAATAAGGCTATGTGAGTTGAATCCCCCCAGACATGAGAGCCATACTCCATACATGGGCGGACAAGGCCCCTGTACAGAGCAAGCAGATGGGAGGGAGAGAAAAATAGACGCCGACTCCATGGGACACCTAACTTCTTGGAAGCTGATTTAACAAGAGTAGAGATATGAAATTGCCAGTTTAGATGTTTAGTAAAGAATAGACCGAGTGTGTTTAATGTGGAAGAGAGGGGCAGTTGAGTGTCATTGAAGAAGAGGGAATAGTTATCTGGAAGGTTATGTCGAGTAGATAGTTCTAGAAATTGAGTTTTTGAGGCATTGAACAGAACCAGGTTTGCTTTGCTCCAATCAGAAACTAGTGAAAGATCAGAAGTTAGGCGTCCTATAGCATCCCGCCTTGAATCACTTAATTCTTGTTGGGTTAGGCGTCTTTTGTACGACGTTGAAAAATGCAAGGTGGTGTCATCAGCATAGGAGTGGATAGGGCATTGAGTCAGATTTAGGAGATCATTGATGAATTATAGAAAGAGAGTTGGTGATAGAACAGAACCCTGAAGAACACCACTGTTGATAGTTTTAGGAGAAGAACAGTGATCGTCCACTACAGCAGCAATAGAACGGTCAGAAAGGAAACTGGAAATGAAGGTACAGAGAAGGATAGAATCCATAGGAGGGTAGTTTAGAAATTAAAGATTTATGCCAGATTCTATCGGAAGCTTTCGATATATCAAAGTCGACAGCAAAGGTTTCACCGAAGTCCCTAAAAGAGGATGACCCAGATTCAGTTAGGAAAGCAAGAAGATCACCAGTAGACCAGCCTTTACGGAAACCATACTGGCAATCAGAGAGAAGATTGTGAGCTGATAGATGCCTCATTATCTTCTTGATAAGGACAGACTCAAAGGCTTTAGAAAGGTAGGAAATCAAAGCTATAAGACGGTAGTTAGAAGGATTGGAGCGGTCACCCTTTTTAGGGACAGGTTGAATGTGAGCAAACTTCCAGCGAGAATGATACATAGAAATAGAGAGACACAGACGAAAGAGGGAGGGAACGAGCTCGGAAGCACAGTTTTTGAGAACAACAGGAGGGACTCCATCCGGACCGTAAGCTTTCTGAGAATCAAGGCCAGAGAGGGCATGAAAAAAGTCATAATGAAGAATTATAACTTAAGGGATGAAGTTGTCAGAGGGTAGAGGAGTAGGATGAATAAGCCCAGTATCATCCAAAGTAGAGTTGATAGCAAAAGTTTGAGCGAAGAGTTTAGCTTTAGAGAAAGAAGAGACAGCTGTGGAGCCATCTGATTGAAGTAAAGGAGGGAAAGATGAGGAAGTAAAATTGTTAGAGATATTATTGGCTAGATGCCAGAAATCACGAGAAGGGTTAGAATTGGAAAGATTTTGACATTTTCTATTGATGAAAGAGTTTTTAGTGAGTTGGAGAATAGATTTAGCATGATTACGGACAGAAATATATAAGGCATGAGTTTCAGCAGATGGATGGCTACGGTACCGTTTGTGAGCTGCCTCTATCTTTGACAGCATGATAACAAGCATAGTTAAACCAAGGCTTTTTAGCTTTAGTATTAGAGAAAGTATGAGGAATATATAACTCCATAACAGAAACAATCACCTCTGTTATGCGTTCGGCACAAAGAGAAGGATCTCTGACATGGAAGCAATAATCATTCCAAGGAAAATCAGAATAGTAGGCAACTGTCTTAGGTCCTCCCACTTAGCAGAGTTGAAATGCCAGAAGCATCTCCGCTTTGGCGGGTCCTGAGGCTGCACTGGAGTGATAGAACAGGTAACGGAAATAAGATTGTGATCGGAGGAGCCCAACGGAGAGAAAAGTTTAACAGAATAAGCTGAAGGGTGAAGATCAAGAATGTTGGCCGTGTCTCCAAGGCGGTCAGGGATACGGATACGGAACTGCACCAGCTGCTCTAGATCATGACGTTGAAGCAAAGTTAAGGCTTGTTCACCAGGTTGGTCAGTGAAAAAAGATGAAAGCCAAAGCTGGTGGTGAACATTGAAATCCCCAAGAATGGAGATTTCAGCATAAGGAAAGTGAGATAGGATGTACTCCACTTTGGAAGTCAAATAATCAAAGAATTTTACATAATCAAAGGAATTAGGTGAAAGATATACAGCACAGATGTATTTAGCTAGAGAGAGTGACATTGAAGTCTTAGCCAGATGGTAGAAACTTTTGAAGATTCAAGATTGTGGGCACGAGAGCAAGTAATGTCGTTACGCACATATGCGCAACAGCCAGCTTTGGATTGAAAATGAGGATAGAGAAAGTAGGAGGGAACAGAGAAGGGGCTACTGTCAGTAGTCATAGACAACTGTGTTTCAGTTTGGAAGAGAAGATGAGGTTTAGTGGAGGAGAGATGGTGTTCCACAGATTGGAAATTAGATTTAAGGCCACGAATTTTGCAGAAATCGAGAGTAAAAGTATTAGAGGAAGTGTCAATACACCCGAGGTCGTCAGCAGAGGGACAGTCCGACATGTGGACATTTGTGGTCCCCTCCCCAGATGGAGACTCCGAGGCTGGGTGTGTTGAAGCCATTTTTAAAATTTTGAGTTGAAGAGAGTGTAAAAGTGTAAGGTGTAGTAATGTTATGTAGGTAGTAGTAGAAGTTGTCTTTAGAGGGAAAGCTGCAGTTGCTCTCTTGTGTAAATGAGGCACTAAGGGAACCGGAAAGAGAAGACACGGGGAATCACTCAGTCTGCAATATCACCTACATCCCCGTAAGTACCTCTCCTGGAGTATTCTACCGGGCGGCAGGTATCTACTGCCTGCTCCTGGTGGTGGTGGTGGTAATAGTAATAGTGGTAATAATAATAGTAGTAGTAGTAGTAGTAGTAGTAGTAGTAGTAGTAGTAGTAGTAGTAGTAATAGTAGTAGTAGTAGTAGTAGTAGTAGTAGTAGTAGTAGTAGTAGCAACAATGATAATAATTAATAATAATATTAATAATAATGATATTAATAATGATATTAATAATAATAATAATCATAATTATAATAATAATAATAATAATAATAATAATAATAATAATAATAATAATAATAATAATAATAATGATAATAATGATAATAATAATAGTAATTCAAGTTTTTTCCATTAACACTCAAACACATTTAAAAACAAATAAATAAATAAATAATCCATGCACTGTAACATTGTCTTCAGGAGAGTAGAAGTCCCACACATAGTAAACATAGATAGGCACGTGAGTGACTAACTTCATGCTGCATATATCATGTTTACCACGACTATACATACCACTAACCTGGAACACGTTAAGGAGGGCTGGGAAATCAGCCCGACTTAGTAGCGCCTCGACACTGCTCCTGTTCATGATTTGTGTTTGCACGTCCAGTACCTGCGGGGTAAGACACTAAGGTGAACTTAGAGCACGTTCCACGATTTAATTGAGTGGGCGATAAATATGTGGAAGAATTGGTTGGTTGAAAAGGACATACATTGAATTGAGGTTTATGACAAGTTCTGAGAATAGGCTGCAATTATGTTCAGTATTGTAGACGTTCTTAAAAAAACCAGGTCAATCTTAAAAAAACCAGGTCAATCTTTAAAAAAAACAGGTCAACCTTAGGAAAAAAAAACATGGTCAATTCACTAATCATTCGACGATGGTTAAGGTTGGGTAATAATAATTTCATATATTTTTTCAATGATTCTAAATCTTGAGATGAGATGGAGCAGCTAACAACCAAACTAGACTTCAAAACTCAAGAAAGGGCACAATTAAAGAAAAACTTTAGAAATTTTTAAACAATATCATCATCATTAAAAATGCCTCTACATTTCTAGTTAGGTCGACATACCACTTGGAACAAAAGGTTTCTTCTCAGTGGTTTTCATCCTTACTGGAACACAAAAATCTGACATCCGGAAATGGGTTACAACTGAGTCATTTTCAAGATTCTCTATTCTCTTCTCTGTTCCCTCCTACTTTCTCTCTCCTCATTTTCAATCCAAAGCTGGTTGTTGCGCATATGTGCGTAACGACATTACTTGCTCTCGTGCCCACAATCTTGAAACTTCAGAATCTTCTACCATCTGGCTAAGACTTCAATGTCACTCTCTAGCTAAACACATACGTGCTCTATATCTCTCACCTAATTCCTCTGACTATGTAAAATTCCTTGACTATTTGATTTCCAAAGTGGAGTACATTTTATCTCACTTTCCTTCAGGGGCATATATTCAGAGTGTGCTAGGTGTGCACCGCACAGCCTCAGCCAGAGAGAGAAATGCATGATAGTTAGTTATAAATGAATTCAGCAGTAAGTAAGAAACGATATTTTTCTTATTGCTTTTAGCCCTGTTATAATATTTTGCATTATAGGTGTTCTGTAGAAGCACTGCACACCCAATAATCAATTGTATCATTATGTAGCATAGCGCGTACAGTGGAGTGGGAGGGCACACTGTTGAAAATATGGAGCTGGGTGTGCGGCTCTAGCAATGCTCACTGCTTATGTTCGTTTTTGCTGCGGAAATTTTATATTGCTAGAAGGTATAAAGTGTCTTTGCCATTCATTATATGGACATAATTAAGACTTGCAGGAATTATAATATAGTATCTATTATGAAACCAAATGTTATTAAGTAACTCAATCAGAAATAAAGATTGAGTGCAACCTATGTTTATCTCCAGCTCTAGCAACAATGGCCGAGTTGGCCAGTTGAAATAATATTTGTCTATACAAAGCCTCAATGGTAACCATAATTTTCTTTTATTTATCTCGTTTTCAGCTCTCTCTCTCTGTCTCTGTCTCTGTCTCTGTCTCTCTCTCTCTCTCTCTCTCTCTCTCTCTCTGTCTCTGTCTCTGTCTCTGTCTCTGTCTCTGTCTCTCTCTCTCTCTCTCTCTCTCTCTCTCTCTCTCTCTCTCTCTCTCTCTCTCTCTCTCTCTCTCTCTCTCTATGGATATAGAATAATGCTTAGTATAAAATGTCTGGTTCACAAGCTCCAAGAACATGCTGTCAGTGTGAGAAACACGATCACAAATGTATTTTTATTTTTATTTTTATTTTTATTTTTATTTTTATTTTTATTTTTTATTTAAACAAAGTTAAGATAACATATACATATGGTGTTTACTTAGATATGCATGTATTAATATACATATACATATACTTACATATACAAAAATAATAAACAGAACGTTGTCTGAACTAAAAACAAAAACGTAACCAAACACATAAACCAATAACCCAAAACCCTAAAAACGAGGCTGGTTAAAGATGCCCTCCTTCGGGAGAGCTTCTATTTGAAAGCCAACCTTTTTCTTTTTTGAGGCACTTATGGAGGATATGTGCGGCACCATGAGTGAGCCGCTGCCTTCACTTACTGAGTTGACATTGCCTGGACTGGAACGTCAACTGTGAAGGCATTCCACAGTTTTGCTGTGGCCCAGGTGAAGGCGCGTTGACAGTTGGCTGTGTGGGTCCGCGGGACATCCCAGAAGAGATCACTTGACACCACCGTCCTCGTGATGTGCTGGTATCTCCTCCATGGGACCCTCAGGGCTGTCAAGTGCGGTGTGTGTTGCATATGTGCCTTGTGCAACACTGTGAGGGCACTAACTCTTCTCTGGTGCTCCAGGCTGTCCAAGTGGCCAGCGGGACCGGGAGTGTCGTGCTGTTGCTGGTGTTGCTGTTGTGGCTGCTGTTGTTGACACAATCCTTGCTGTAGCTGCTGCTGCTGCTGCTGCCGCCACTGCTGCTGCCGCTGCCGCCGACGCTGTTGTCGCTGCCCCTGATGGTGGAATTGTGACTGCTGCTGGTCACGGACTTGCTGTATGAGGCGCTCTGCTCGCCTCTGAACCTTGTCCAGCAGCGTGAGATGCCCCTGGGCGCTGCTCATCCAAGCGAGGGGACTATACTCCATGATTGGCCTCACTTGAGCTTTGTACAGTCTCAGGAGGCCATCAGCGTCGAGCAGGTGTCTCACACGACGCAGGAGTGTCACCCTCAGAGAGGCCCTGTGCGCCACAGTCTCCAGGTGGCACTGAAAGCTGAGACTTGAATCAACCTCCAATCCTAGGATGTTGATGGAGTCCTTGATTGCAAGGGTGTCGACCCCGAATCTCAGCTTTCCCTTCAGCAGCTTCAGTTCCTCCCTCAAACGTGATATTACCATGGCTTGGGTCTTCTCAGCAGCAAATTTAACTTGCCACTTTCTACCCCAGGCCAGGATGTCACCAAGCTGGCGGTTGGTGGCCTCTATCACGTTCGCAGCCTCGTGCCTGTTGAAGGAATGGGAGAGGGTGCAATCGTCGGCATAGGCCGATACCACTGGGAGGCTCTGAAGGAGATCATTCAGGTAGATGTTCCACAGGATGGGGCCTAGTACCGAGCCCTGGGGAACAGAAGCCTCCACTGGGTATGTAGCTGACGTGCTCCCGTTTACCACCACTCTAAAACTTCTACCTTGCAAATAGTTCGAGAACAGCTCCAACAGGTGCCCCGATATGCCGAGCTGTTCGAGTTTAGCAAGGAGGCTCTTGTGCCAGACAACATCAAAAGCCCCTGCAATGTCCAGCGTTATCACGAGCGAGGGACGGCTGGAGTCAAGGGAATCCTGCCATGCCTTGGTGAGCAGGAGAAGCAGATCTGAGGCTGAGCGATCTTTTCTGAACCCGTACTGTCGTGTGGACATGAGATGATGCTCCTCCAAGTGGTGGGTCAGTTGTTCAGCTATCACCCTTTCAAGGATCTTGCTGACTACTGACAAGAGGGAGATGGGACGATAGTTGGCCGGATCCATCTTGTCTTTCTTCTTGTGTACGGGAGTGACACGGGCCTCCTTATTGTGCCCCAGGTATGGAGGTAATTCGTGAAGAACTGGCCCCGACACCAGAGGACGACGAGTCTGAACGTTGACAGTGATTGTAGAACGCTGACAGTGATTATAGAACTTTAGCAGTGATTATATAGGTTTAACGTATCGTTTATGAACAGACACTTGGTTCAACGTACTCAGAATATTTTATTTTATTTTTCTGTATGACTTTGAATAGCTTGGAGTGAGAGAACAAAATGTTCTTCATATGAAAATAACAGTCGAAGAACACAGTGACACACTCGCTGTCCAAGTAGCGGAAGCGAATGTGTGTAAGCAACCGGAAGCTAGAGGAGGTGGAACCCCCATAGGATCCCTATTACCCATGATAAAGAGTAGGGTCGCTCTGCACTCGTCACCGGCAAGAACGAACACGTGCGACACATGACACGTGACATTGACCTGTGGAAACGGTACGAACCGAAACAAAGTATATCGGTCAAGAGTAAACAAAGAATATCGGTCAAGAGTAAATGAATCCTGTTGGAACAAACGAACTCTAATGAATTAAGAAAATGATTATAGGATGTGTAGTAACATAGGCTAGGAATAGGCAACGTGGGGATCCCCAAACGGAGCTCCATATAAGCCGCTGACCCACAGGGAACAACTCAGTGTATCTCGATCTCGCAATTAACATTAACATTAATTTTTGAAGTTAAAACACTCAGAAAGGAGTGCAGCATTTAACTCATTATTAACTTAAAGTTCTTGACTGAATTGTCTAAGACGGATGGCGAGACTACACTCCTTCCACGGGATGTTGGTAGGTAGAAATTGAGTTGTTACCTGTTGGACAGCTGAGAATTATATTGTTCAGGTCTTAAGGAATTATCTACTTGGAAGTACCTGGAGTTAGTCGAATTTAAGGACGAACTATTGTGGAAGTAACCCAGTATTATTTCTATGTCAACACATACTTGTGTTAGTATAGTTAGACATATAATTGTTGTGGAGGTGGAACTATTACTAGAGTTATCCCTTGGAATACTCTATATAATTGTTAAACTGTTGAAGGCTACAGGCAAGCTCTTATAAGAAGTTATTCATTGAAAACTTGCCTCCTAGTTATTTCACCTCAAGGATTTATACCTGTAGTATTAATTAGTTAATAAATTTTGTAGAAAAAGTAGAAGCCTAATCATTACTCCTTCTGTAATCCCATACCGGACTCACTTCACACCCTCCGAAGACTTGAAGGACCACTTGCTACCAATTTATTTATTGTTTCAGTCAATTAACTTAGTGATTAACATAAAGTAAAAAAGCCTAGTGTGGGGCTACAAAATCCTTCCACATAGCTGGCCAGGTGCCAGTCTGGAGGCATATCTCTCTCTCTCTCTCTCTCTCTCTCTCTCTCTCTCTCTCTCTCTCTCTCTCTCACTCTCGCTCTCGCTCTCTCTCTCTCTCTCTCTCTCTCTCTCTCTCTCTCTCTCTCTCTCTCTCTCTCTCTCTCTCCCTACCCTTTCACTTCCTCACCAAATCCCTTCAGCCGGCTTTCAATCTGCCCCACGCCCCCCTTCACCCTCTCTTCCCTTCACTACTAAGAGATCGGGCCGAGTCACAAGATTCCAGTCCTCGCCTGCCAATTGGACAGTGAACAACTCCACCATGAAGAGGCTCTACTGCTTCTCTCAGTCCATCTAGCCGTCGGTAAGAGAGAGAGAGAGAGAGAGAGAGAGAGAGAGAGAGAGAGAGAGAGAGAGAGAGAGAGAGAGAGAGAGAGAGAGAGAGAGAGAGCAATTTGGCGCCCCCCCTCAGCAGGATGCCCCCCAGGTGGCCGCCTGGATCGCCTGTGCCTAGAACCGGCTCTGGCTATTGCTTTTAGCCCTGTTATAATATTTTGCATTATAGGTGTTCTGTAGAAGCACTGCACACCCAATAATCAATTGTATCATTATGTAGCATAGCGCGTACGGTGGAGTGGGCGGGCACACTGTTGAAAATATGGAGCTGGGTGTGCGGCTCTAGCAAGAGACCGGGCTGGGTCACAAGATTCCACAACCTGCCAACTGGACAGTAAACAACTCCACCATGAAGAGGCTCTACTGCTTCTCTCAGCCCATCTAGCCGTCGGTAAGAGAGAGAGAGAGAGAGAGAGAGAGAGAGAGAGAGAGAGAGAGAGAGAAGAGAGAGAGAGAGAGAGAGAGAGAGAGAGAGAGAGAGAGAGAGAGAGAGAGAGAGAGAGAGAGACAGATTTTTGTTTTTATCAATTTATTACGCTCAAAGAGCGGCAGACCATTGTAATACAGACAATATTTGTTTACACGTGACTTCCCATTAGGGAAGTGACGAGGTTGATTGCCACAAGGGTTATCTGTGTCTCGCAGAACACACACTCACAGAACAGAATAGCGGTCAGCACCCACCGAAGTGTGGGTGTCGCACCAGAATGACATCCAAATTATTGTCTTTTAGAAGATAGTCACAAACACTGAGCAAGGGCCGAGCCTGAGGCAGCATATCACTGACCGAGGGGCACTCGAGGCAGTAGTGGTGCAGACTATTAGCGTTGAGTGTGTCGCACAGCTTGCAGTTGGAGAAGTGAGAAATGTCCCCAGCATCAGACACTTGCCACACTGGTCGGTAACCAAGCCGAAGCCGAGCAGACACAATGTTGTGTCTCCGAACCATCAGACCGTGTCGGCGATACTTTGGTGGGGATAGACGGAAGTGGTCATAGTGCTGGATAGATACACTCTGAGGCCGCTCAGCTTCCGTGTGGTGGTGTGTGGAGAGATGAGCTGCTGCGTGTATCATCTTTTTGTAGCAACGGAGGGAGGGTGTGGCGCCGTCGGGCAGAGGGAGTCTGCAGGCGTCTTTTGCGAGGAGATCCACTGTGTCGTTAGCTGTAATGCCAACATGGGACGGAATCCATACGAACTGTACCTTGAGAGAACTGTCCAGAGCTGAGACTAATTGATGCAAAATTTTATTAACTTGGCAGCGGTGTGTGGGTTGTGGAGACGAGATGGCTTGAAGGGCAGACTGAGAGTCACACAAGATCACGCCATGCAATTGTCGTTCGCAGAGAAATGCAACGGCCAGCAGGAGTCCCCGTAACTCGCAGTAGGTGGAACTGGACGAGTTAGGCAGTCTGCTGCCAGCCCAGCCTCCCTCCGGTGGCTCTACGTCAGGTGAGTACATAGCGCACCCCGCACTGCCGTCTAGCTGCACGGAACCGTCCACGTAGAGATGGCACGCGGCAGGTACGGAGGAGGACACTGCACTGGTGTGCTCCAGTGCTAGTTGTTTCTGCAGTAGTGGTGGGTCTGCCTTGGAGGTGGGAGTAAAGGTGACTTGTGGCTGAGGAATCCTCCATGGAGGTGGACCATGATCAACCTCAGCCACGGGAACACGGAGATCAAGGCGCTGCAGGGTGGAGCACACTGTGTTGACGAGGGTGCGGACACCGGGACGAAGTGGAGGGCGGGGTGCAGCGGGGTCAAGAGATGCTCTCAGGACGTGAGAATAGTGCGGAGCAAGATGGGGAGAGTTGAGGCACTTAACACTGAAGGAGGAGATATTGGCGTGTATTCTCTCTTTAACTAGAGGAAGATTAAGTTCGGTTAGCATATTTACTATCCTGGTGGAGGTGGGACACCCAAGAATGTACCGCATCACTTTGTTTTGGAATTTTTCTAAAGGTTCTAGGGTGGTCTTGGAGAGCTGGCTGAGGGTTGGGGAGAGATAGTCTATGACTGACCGTATAAAGGCAATGTAGATGTTTTTTGCCAAGGGGATGGAGATTCCGGCAGCATTATTAGTCAGCCACTTGAAGGGGACAAAGCGCTGTTCTAATCGGTGCAGGAGGTCCTGTATAATGGGATGGATGCGCTGCCGAGCAGGTATGGCAGGAGTGACGCGCGCCGGCGCTCCCAGGTACAAGTACTGTGTGCAGGATGGGATGATACTGTGTCCTGCAGTGAACACAGGAAGTGCTCTGGGGCTCCGTGGAGAGAATACTCGACTCTTGTCAGGGGAGAGGATGAGGCCACAAGCAGAAGACGATTCATGGAAAGCCTGGAGGAAGCGCTGAAGATCGGCAGCAGAGGTGGAATGCACACAGATGTCGTCAGCGTAACAGAGGACAGTTGTACCGGGAATATTAGGAAGAAGAGTCAGCAAGCGGTGCATCAGAATATTGAAAAGGAAAGGACTTAACACCCCGCCCTGTGGAGTACCAAGCTCAAGTTCCTTGTACGTACTACTTGCCCCTTTGAAAAGCACACGTGAGGTCCTGTTACGTAGATAACCACGTATCCATCGCAGGAGATTTCCTTGCACACCAAACTCAACCAGCTGGTCAAGAATAACCTCCCCGTTAGCAACGTCGAAAGCACTTTTGAGATCAAGAAATGCTACTACACTGGTGTGGGAGAGGCGGGCGTACAGTTCCATCAGGCAATGATGTGTGCTCCTCTGTGGTAGGAAGCCATACAGACAGGGAGATAACTTGTCTTGTAGACGGAACATGAGGCGGGTGAGGAGTACACGCTCTAGCACTTTGCAGAAACAGGAGGTGAGTGATATGGGCCTAAACTTGTCTGTGCCAGGTTTTGGGATGGGCACAATGGTACTGGAGGTCCAGGCACGCGGTACGTATCCCCTGCAGAAGCAAAGATTGTAAAGCTGTAGCAAGGGATTTCCACGGACTTTGAGGAGAAGGCGGAGGACTTGGTATGTAACGCCATCATCCCCGGGAGCTGTTGCCTTACACCTGATGAGAGCACGGCGCAGTTCTTCCTCTGTGATGAGCATGTCATCGTCTTCATCTGCTTGGAGTAACGCAGCCATTAGACGCAGAGTACGGACGTCCCTGTGGGTGGAGAGTGCATCTTGAATGTGGGCGGGAAGATTGCGTGACTGCGCCTGCTCAGACCAGGTATTTATTAAGTCCTGTGCATACTGGGCTGGGCTGTGGTGAAGAGCACTCTGTGGCTTCCTCTTGATGACTCTGTTTATCATGTGCCACATGGAGCCGACGCTTGTCTGATGGTTGATGCCGTCGGTGAATTTCCTCCAAGACTCCGTGTGGGCACACTGCTGAAGGGCAACAAGGTCATCTCTGGACGCCTGGTACTGTAGGAGACGAGCGGGTGTTGGTTGCCCCTGAAATGCAAGGCCGTCATCCACAGTCTTCCTTTCTGCCTGGAGAATACGTTGGTCCAGCGTCCAGGCGTAAGCCTCACGATTTCTTTTAACGTGTGGTCGCGTCACGTACCGGGTGTAGAAGTCATGTGTTGAGTCAACCAGGGAGGAGTACAGATTTTCAGGTGACTGGAAATCAAATGTTGATAGAAGACTGGAAATGTAGGAGATGTAGTTGGGGCAGTACTTCGGAGGAATGGTGATGCGGAAGCGAGTATGAGGAAGAGAAGGTCCTCCTGGCAGGGAATAATGGAGCCCAAGAGCGATGTGGTCTGAGAAGAGAGTGCAGATTGAAAAACACTTGACTTGCGATGCTACCAGGCCGGAGGTGATGATGTGGTCGAGCGTGCCACCTCGGGTGTGTGTGGCGCCTCCAGTGGGCCAATGAGTGAGACGGTGGCAGCGGATATACTCAAGCAGGGGCAGTCCACTACGATTTGGGGTGGAGGAAACATCACCTAAGGCGGGGTGCCGGGCATTGAAGTCACCCATGTAAATCATGCCATGAGGCGCAGCTGCAGGGAGAGCGGGGAGATTGATCCTTCCTGGAGCAGAGTAGACATTGCAGAGTCGCAGCTTCCCATCACCCACAGTGATCTCAAAAAGCTGGAACGTCATAACATCATCGGTTGAGCAGCGCAGGAGCCGGTGGGGGATGGAGGAGTGAACGTAGCTCACAAGACCATTCCTGACGTGATGAACATACGAGACGAAGCCTGGAAGAAGAGGAGCATCTTCAGGAACATGACAGCCTACAAAAGCTTCTTGAATGAATATGATGTGTGGGTGGTGGCGACCTATGTATGTTTTGAGAGAAGTGAGCTTTGGGTAAGTCTTGATTCCACAGGCATTCCAAGAGATGATGTGAAGCTGCATTCTGTTATCGAAGTCTGGCTTTGGGTGGATGGGAGGCCGGTGGGGATGATGGTTTCAGGGCAGCGCTGCTGTGAGGCATGCGTCGTGATGGCTCCTTAGGGAGCTGTGCACTGAGCATTTCAAAGCTGACGGCGATGTTGTCCAGCCTCTCGGAGAAAGTGGTGACGGTCGCGACGAGAGCGTGCTGGGATTCGACGAGTGTGGCGAGTGTGCGGCCAGCGGCGACCTGCTCAGCTTGGACACTAGCCATACCCGCTTCAATGGCTGCAAAACGCGCATCAATCGCTTCAAAACGAGCTTCAATGGCCGTGCATCGTGCCGTCAGCTTGGCGACAGCCTCACGAAGGGCAGTAACTTGTGGCGAGTCGGAGTCAATCATGGTAATGACTGAAGGCTGTGAGGTGGTGCCATGGCGCGGTCGTGGTGGCGGTGGTGGGGCTTGACGGGCGAGGTGAGGGGCGTGAGACAGCGCGTCGTCAGTTGAGGCGGCAGCGGAGGAGCGTCTCGTACAGCCATGCCACACGTTAGCTCCTGGTTCGTGACAGCGGGGGCATTTCCACATCGATGTGTCTGTATTGGATGGTGAAGGCTGCTCTGATGTAGGAGCACCATCAGCGGTAGTGGGCTGGGAGGGGGTGCGGTGTGGGCAGGTGCGGGAGGCGTGAGTACCTGCACACCAGCCACACTTGTCAGATGGGGCGGAACAATACCGGGATATGTGACCGATTCCCCAGCATTTGTAGCACCAAGGTTGCTCATCCTTCATCCTTCTAAGCTCGCAGGGTGGAAGGCAAGGAAGGAAGCTGAAGGTGAATTCTGATTGTGGTGGGTGGGGGAGGCTCCAGGTGATAACAAGCCGATTGATGGGCGTGCCGTATTGGTGAAAGCGACGCGCCGTATATACGCCTGGCAGCTCCTTAGCCAGAGACGGATCCACACTGACAGGGAAGCGGGTGACAAGGTAAGTCGGGAATTTACGTGGCCTCTCGATTGAGTCTTGCAAATCAAGCTTCAAGGATGAAAAATCTCCTATCGTGGCACTTTTGATGATGTCGTCACGTCTCCGTGAAATATAAACAAAGCGTGAGGTAACAGCTGACATTTTTACCTCTGCCAACTCTCTGTCAAGGCGGAACGCCTTGGTGACTTCAGAGAGCCAGCGAAGCTTTGAATCCACAGCTGGGTTGTAACGGAAGATGAGCTTCACATAGTCCGTCCTTGGAGCAAATGCAGGGGGGACAAACGCAGCATGGGATGAATTGTGAGGATCATGGTTTGGAGGGGAAGAGGCAGGAGCCGTGGGATGAGGAGTCTCGGTGCGCCTAGATGTCTTGTGAGCGGGAGATGACGGTTCGCTCGTGTCCGAAGTCTGGTCCATGGTCCGCTTGGTGGAGGAGGTGGAGGGCTGGGTGGGAGGGAGGGGAACTTCAACTTGGGGCTGCCAGGGGGTGGGGCCAGAGCGCTGCGTTTGTAGTGCCATTGGAGGCCAGTGTTTATCTGTGATGTCCTCATCGTCACCGAGAGCGAGATCGGCTTCAATGTTGCCGATGGAGTCAGGGCCAGAATATTCCATATTGCTTGAGCAATATGGTACAGATCAGAATGTCAGTGATGAGCACCAGTGGGGGTACAGTGACGTGGGCATGACGTCACATTTCTCGAACTGCGCATGCGCAGCCGGGAAAAACTCTGACAGGAGAGGTGTAGCCAGGGATATAAATTTTTTATGACTAAATATAGGCTAAGTCCCAAAGCTCTTAAAACCCTTTGTGCCACAAACTGACGACTGGTGCTTACTACCGTTTTACGCCAAGGCTGGAACACGGCAGCTCGCTGAAACCCCCAAAACTTCCTCAAATACTGAAGAGCTCTCAGAAAGGCTTGTTTACGTCCAGAGGC
The DNA here is from genome assembly GCA_036785275.1 of Cancer borealis. Taxonomy (NCBI): domain Eukaryota; kingdom Metazoa; phylum Arthropoda; class Malacostraca; order Decapoda; family Cancridae; genus Cancer; species Cancer borealis. Next base: position 17,674 of record JAXIVD010005341.1, read on the forward strand.
AGCAATGGCGGATCCAGAGAGACAGAGAGAGAGAGAGAGAGAGAGAGAGAGAGAGAGAGAGAGAGAGAGAGAGAGAGAGAGAGAGAGAGAGAGCTGAAAACGAGATAAATAAAAGAAAATTATGGTTACCATTGAGGCTTTGTATAGACAAATATTATTTTAACTGGCCAACTCGGCCATTGTTGCTGGAGCTGGAGATAAACGTAAACAAACGCGTGTCGCTAGTGTGATAGGTGGTGTCGGCGGTACTGGCTGAAGTCGGAGGTTGGAGGTAGGATGTAGGCGGAAAAATAGCCCAGTGTGATAACCCCTTACAGCTGCACGTAAGCATTGCAAAGGACAGCCAGTGAGGATTCTTAGATTTAAGGTTTAAGCTTTCCCATTAAGGCCAAACAGGTATTTAGCATGTTTTTGCATTTGTAGAGCCGCACACCCAGCTCCATATTTTCAACAGTCTGCCCTCCCACTCCACCGTACGCGCTATGCTACTAAGGCTGGGCGGGATCCGATTACTGAACTCAGATCCCGCGGATCCGTCAGAGCTCCTTGGACCCGATTACTTTTGCCAAGTAATCGGATCCGACGATTACTTTATGGTCAGAATTCAGAAATGCAGAGTTAAATATTGAACTTGTAAGTGATAATTAATTACGTCAAACATACAGGTCACAACTTGGGAATGATAATGTTTAAAACTAAAAAAACAGAAAATAACATTGTGGAAATGTAAACTGCTACTAGACGCTGGCGACACTAGGCAGTATTCTAATACTGCCAAACTTCTCTTCCTTTATTCGAAAGGTGATTGGTTGATAAGCTGTGACGTCAGAGCATAGCATATATATATACTGGCTACAGTGAGTACAGCCACAGCCTTCTTTACAATCTCTAGACAAAGCCTGAGCGATGGGCCGTGACGTCATCACACTTGGGTATAACAAAGATTCCGCTCCTCGCTGCTAGTAGGTGGACGTTCTTGGCAAAGTGTCACGATTTTCACATAATCTCACACTTTCACAGTTACGTGTTTTACATATCATCATGCCCAGCAGGTGCTGTGCACCTCGGTGTAAAGAAAATTATCCTACTGGTCCTAAAGTGGCTGTATTTCCCTTCCCAAGAGATGAAGCATTGTCACTTCAATTAGCCTGTTCGCAGTGAGCATTTTGATACCAGACAGCGCCAGATTTTGTAATTTTTGCCGGAAAATAAATACTCTTTGGGGCAAGTTTTACAAGCTTACACAGGTGTATTGTTGCACATTAATGAGTATGAAATTTAAGTTTATTAAGCTCATGATGTCCGACGGCATATGACATCGTTTAAGCCGCTATTCATAATTTCATATGATATTCTTAAGACAGCTTATATTTGTATCAAGGCAAGCAATTTGTCATTTTCTACTAATCTCAATGGGCATATACCGATACATACTTTCATTTGAATGTACCAAACAATAGGCAAATCCATGTAATGTATAGAAAATATAATTTTGTGTCGCAGACTTAATTTTCTCCAGTACGATAACTACATCCTCGGCTACTGGCAGCAAACCACAACAAACACTAGCAGGCTACTCAGAGCAACTTCTGATGGCATTGTCAGCTGCAAATGCTGTGGCAAGGGTTTATTAGAAGTAAAATGTCCCCATAGTGATAAATACCAGTCTTTCTAACGGCGCTTACTATACTACGTCGTACGTCTGGCAGTGGTTCTGTTTTTTTCTTCTTCACTGATCACCTTCGTAAATAGGACGTGACAGTGATTTCCAATATTTTTTAACACACTCAGATAAATGTATAAGCCGAAATCAACATCCTTTTATTTTTACTGCTCATATTTACTGAAAAAATAATAATTACCTAATTGTAGCTTTATCTTATAATACAATTAATAAAACCTTATCATGCACCAGTAAGTAAGAATAATAACATTAAGGTTATGTTTTTAATTTTAAATACACATGTGCAGTAATTCATGTCGTATTTTTTCTGCACATCGGTTTCTAAATTAACTAAGTCACCCCTTTGCCCCGGAGAAGCGGAGAAAATTAAAAATTCTAGCGCTGATACGTGTTTACAACCCTAGCTGCGAACAGGCTAATTGGTTAGAGCCATCAAGAGAGACAACTTTACACCTAACCAGAACAGCAAGGTAAGTACTACAATATTATACCATTTTTATTATGATTGCTCATATTCTAGTGCATTTCAGGTTTAGTAGAAAGTAAGATGGTAGGTAAATATTAGAGGCATCAATGTATGAATACGCAGGCAGCTTACCCGAGGGAGGGAGGAAGGCAGGGTGCCATAATGTCCGTTGAATTTTAATGTCTGCTTACTATTCCCATTATTAATTTTAGTTCTAAATGACGTTGATGTGATAAACTTCAAGAGAAGTATATATAGAGGATGAATAAGGACAAATAATGGATAATCTTACCAATAGCATCTCCTCACGGATCACCAAAATATTGACATAGGTGATATGGTATGTAATGTACAACACGTTAGTGGTGGTTTTACTTGGGGGTCGGCCTTAATTTGGCCACAGAGGCTCTTTATAAATCTGGAAGCTGCCTCAACTTATAAGTCCACACAGATGTTAAGTTATGGTTAGGTTAAGGTTGTTAGGTTAGGTTACGTTTATGTTATGGTTAGGTTAGGTTCGGTTATATAAAATTTTTACATTTTATTACCCAAATCCAGAAAAAATCTAAGATTGAGAACCCTAACTTTTGGGTGATAAAATGTAAAAATCTTATATAACCGAACCTAACTGAATCGAACCTAACCATAACATAAACGTAACCTAACCTAATCATAACTTAACATCTGTGTGGACTTATAAGTTGAGGCATCTTCCAGATTTATAAAGAGCCTCTGTGGCCGACCCCCAAATAAAAACACCCTGCCTTCCTCCCTCCCTCGGGTAAGCTGCCTACGTATTCATATTTAAATGTCATGGATAACTTCTAAACCAGTACGATAAAAACATTTCACTATTGAACATTTCTATCTTAGAATGACTTGTCTTAATTAATCTCTCATTATATAAACTATGACTCATCCTGTAGCGAATACACTGGTCCTGCATAAAACAACCTGGAGTCTACATTGATGCCTCTAATATTTACCTACCATCTTACTTTCTACTAAACCTGAAATGCACTAGAATATGAGCAATCATAATAAAAATGGTATAATATTGTAGTACTTACCTTGCTGTTCTGGTTAGGTTTAAAGTTGTCTCTCTTGATGGCTCTGACCCATTGAAGTGACAATGCTTCATCTCTTGGGAAGGAAAATACAGCCACTTTAGGACCAGTAGGATAATTTCCTTTACACCGAGGTGCACAGCACCTGCTGGGCATGATGATATGTAAAGCACGGAACTGTGGAAGTGTGAGATTATGTGAAAATCGTGACACTTCGCCAAGAACGTCCACCTACTAGCAGCGCGGAGCGGAACCGTTGTTATGACCAAGTGGCGTGACGTCACGGGACATTTGTATTCCATCGCTCAGGCCTTGTCTAGAGAAGGCTGTGGTACAGCTCCCTTCGGGGGCACGATAGCAAACCACCACCACCACGAGTACAGCTGCACGTAAGCATTGCAAAGGACAGCCAGTGAGGATTCTTAGATTTAAGGTTTAAGCTTTCCCATTGAGGCCAAAAAGGTATTTAGCATGTTTTTGTATTTTCATACTGTGTTTAAAATAGGCACATATAAGTGTAATCAGTAATGTGTGGTTAGGTATTAATTTCAATGTATAAATTGCAGCTTTCATGCCCATGCAAGAGGCAACGTGGTACAGAGGACCTAATAAAGACCCTTGTGATACAAGATAGTGTTTGTTGATTGACCCAGCACTAATTATTCGACACAAGTGTGATCCCGCAGTAAGAACCGCCACACAGGGCATCATGAGGATCCTAGTGAAGGTGGTGTTGCAACTGTTGATCGCCTTCCCTCCTCTAGGCCGCCTGAGCCTCGCTCTCGCCGTGGACTGTGACTCGGCAGATATTGTATTGGGTGCAGGTGAAAGTAAGGTGATAACCAGCACACACACTGCAGGGAACACAGGCTCTATTAATCTGTTTGTGAAGCCCGAGAGTGACTTCGAGGGCGTTAAACTTATTGTGCATGGAAGTGATGGCAGTTCGAACGGTGAATGGTTTTCTGTAGAGCCTGAGTGTTTCTTGCAGGTCAATACCTGGCGTCAGTTGTTGACGGGGCTGCAAATTGACATTGATGACCAGACAGTTAGTTTGGACTTGCAGATTGGTGCATGCTCGATGGGATGTGCGGTAAACATTACTTCACCAAGCTTCCAGAGTTTGAGGGTGGTGGGTCACGGTCCGTCCAAATGGATCAGACAAGTACCCCACCAGGACTGTGACATCACGTATCTATCCCGCACTCCACAGCCTGACACACTCCCAACCTGCAAGGATGCGCCGCCCTACAAGTCGTCTCAACACACGCCCTTCCCGCTGTGAGTGTTACTATATATAGGTGTGTGTATAAGTGTCTCTATAGTGTGTGTATAATTTTCCTAATTTTGGGTGGTGTGCTGTATTTCAGATTTTACGTAAGGAGATAATATGTTATTATCATTCGAGTTATAGTATTTCATACACCGACTCTGTTTTCTCTCTCAAAGCCACATAAACACCGCAAACCCTTGCCTCGCAGGACGAAGCACACACACACACACACGTACAGTCCCCTGGAATCTCTACCGGGCTCTGTCTAACCTTCACACTGATCGCAGGGAGAGTATACCAGGCTTTTCCTAACCAAAATACCGAATCAGCCGACATATGTCACCTCCTTTTTCATGGGATCTGTCATTGGCTGACCTCCAGTGACCCGCCCTTCATCTTAATCCTCAAATAATCCTCCACACACACACTGTCTCTCTCTCTCTCTCTCTCTCTCTCTCTCTCTCTCTCTCTCTCTCTCTCTCTCTCTCTCTCTCTCTCTCTCACACACACACACACACACACACACACACACCGAGGCAGAGTCTGCCTACGTCACTGGCGAGGGCGGAGCGGCTGAAAATGTGATGAAGTTTTCGGAAATATGCCGCCGGGTAGGAGACATATGGACCAAGTCTCTTATAAGTGTGTGGTCCCTGTTCACCAAACAGTAATGAGGTACCTGATCTCGGACGGGGTTTGTGACCCGCTTTCAGGGGGGAGAAAACAAATCTCCCATAAATAAAAAAAAATACGGCAGTGTCCCTTATCACTGTTCAGGCCGCTGTTAAACAGCGGTTGTCGGCGCCTTATATGGCAGCCAAAGGGTGGCCTGTCACCCCGAGTAACATAGAAAATGTGGAAAAATTCATGGGATACTTGTGTAAAATTTGTCTTTGTGTAAATTTGTTTGTAGATTTTCAGCCTAACCGGCTGCAACTATAAAGTATATTAAATTAAAAATTAAACCGTTTATTATTATTATTATTATTAAACATACCCACGTATGCACGCACGCACGCACCCACCCTCCCAACCTCCCACCCACCCCCCACCCATCCACACACACACACACACACACACAGAGCGAGAGAGAAAGAGAGAGAGAGAGAGAGAGAGAGAGAGAGAGAGAAATTAAGGAAGTAAGAGGAAAACTGTTAGCATCAAAAGTAAATTCACTAATATATGTTTTATGTATCGACACACACACACACACACACACACACACACACACACACACACACACACACACACCTTAATTCCCAAGGGTGCCACGCCATGGGATTAAGAGAGAGAGAGAGAGAGAGAGAGAGAGAGAGAGAGAGAGAGAGAGAGAGAGAGAGAGAGAGAGAGTGTGATAGAAAAATTAAGGAAGTAAGAGGAAAACTGTTAGCATCAAAAGTAAATTAACTAATATATGTTTTATGTATCGACACACACACACACACACACACACACACACACACACACACACACACACCTTAATTCCCAAGGGTGCCTCGCCATGGGATTAAGAGAGAGAGAGAGAGAGAGAGAGAGAGAGAGAGAGAGAGAGAGAGAGAGAGAGAGAAAGAGCATTATTATAATAATAATGTTCTCTCTCTCTCTCTCTCTCTCTCTCTCTCTCTCTCTCTCTCTCTCTCTCTCTCTCTCTTAATCCCATGGCGAGGCACCTTTGGGAATTAAGGTATGTGTGTGTGTATGTGTGTGTGTGTGTGTGTGTGTGTGTGTGTGTGTTGATACATAAAACATATATTAGTGAATTTACTTTTGATGCTAACAGTTTTACTCTTACTTCCTTAATTGAACACGCCCTCGGGTAGCATGGCGGGCGTGGTAGGTGCTCTAGAGTCTGGTGAGGTGGGTGGCGTGGGCTGCGAGGCGTGGGCGTGGCGTGAGTCGTGGGTGTCGATGAGGCTTTGTTGTGCACGGCGTCTATCTGTCCCTTGTACGCCCGCACGCACGCACGCACACCCATAGAGAAGCATGGGCACGGCCACGCCCCACGCCCATGATGAGCTAGGGGCGCCGTGCAAGGGGGACGAGATGATGATGTGGGTGGGGGTCGCGTACCCTGTCCCCATGTCCTTCCCTCACCTGGCGAAGGGGGACTGGGGGGTTGCCTGTGCAGGGGCTCAGGTGAGGAGGTGTGGAGGCGGTAATTAATAGGTGATGAGGTGGGGGGCGCTACGTTTTAATTACTTATATTATTTATTACTATTATATATCTGATGAACTATTTCTTATTTATTTTGAAGTTTGTTTTAGTTGGAATCTCGGTATTATTTTACATCTTCACCTGAACGCTAAAGAAAATTCATTGTTATATTTTGACATTATCTGATGCATTTTGAGAAGGTTTTCGTAATTACATTTCCGTTATAAATTGATAGTTTGTGAAATATTCAATGTTTTCTGTGAGACCTTATCTTCGTCAATGTAAGTTCAGGTTTAGTTAATTTAGAAGATATCAAATGTTCTCTATGACCAAAAGTAGGGAGTTGGATTAAGTTATATATTTTGTTCCTAATTATATTTCTTATTTCAGAAAAGCAATATTAATGTTTCTCTTTTTATCAAGTTTGTTCATAATTTAACGAAGAAATACTATGTTTATATAGAATTAGTCCTTACCATTATTATTACGTTTTAGTATAAATTTTTACCACCAGGGAAACACCTAACCGCTATATCAAAATTACTATTATTATCATTACTATTATCATTATCATTACTATTACTATTATTATTATTACCATTATTATTATTGTTACTATTATTATTATCATTATCATTAAAAGCTACATTAGATTCAATTGTATTTTGTTTAGGTTAGGTTAGGTTAGGTTTGACACACACACACACACACACACACACACACACACACACACACACACACACACACACACATACACATGTACACCCCAAGCCTAACGTTCATATGTGCGTTTTCAGATCCTTGAGCGAGATGGAGGATGGACTTCTCTCTTTGAAGTGGAACAACCACCGATCCACTTCCTTCCACATTATAAGTGAAGTGCGGGGCTAAGTAAGTGTACTGGAGGGGGGGGGCGGAGAAAGAGAGAGAGAGAGAGAGAGAGAGGTGAAATAGTCATGTGATATATATGATTGAATTATTCTTTCCTCTTATAAAACACTTAAATTTATCTGGGTTTTTTTTTTATATTATTATATGTGTGTGTGTGTGTGTGTGTGTGTGTGCGTGTGCGTGTGCGTGTTATTAATGGGTGTGTGCACGTTCCCCTCCCCAGCAAACGTAGACGGATGCGACCCTGGCGTGCGAGGGTAAGTTCTTCCCCGTACACAAGCTGGTGATGTCAACGTGCAGTGATTACTTTGCGGAGATGTTTGAAAAGACGCCTTGCAAGAACCCAGTGGTGGTGCTCAAGGACATCAAGAAGAGTGACTTAGAGGTCTTGTTAGACTACATGTACATAGGCGAGGTGGACGTCAGGCAGAGTGAGCTGGCCGGGTTCATCAAGGCTGCCGAGTGTCTGCGCATCAAGGGCCTGGCCGTGCCCGACGAAGACCCCACCAAGGCCCACCGCAAGGCCACCAACACCACTGTACCTGACCGCAGGGAGGACAGCCCCCCACACAAACGCAAGAGAAGGGACTCGGGGGGGAAACGCGGGAGGGCCTCCTCGCCGACCCCAGCCACAGCGGGAAGGGCGTGTGTTGAGACGACTTGTAGGGCGCCGCATCCTTGCATGTTGGGAGTGTGTCAGACTGTGGAGTGCGGGATAGATACGTGATGTCACAGTCCTGGTGGGGTACTTGTCTGATCCATTTGGACGGACCGTGACCCACCATCCTCAAACTCTGGAAGCTTGGTGAAGTAATGTTTACCGCACATCCCATCGAGCATGCACCAGTCTGCAAGTCCAAACTAACTGTCTGGTCATCAATGTCAATTTGCAGCCCCGTCAACAACTGACGCCAAGTATTGTCCTGCAAGAAACACTCAGGCTCTACAGAAAACCATTCACCATTCGAACTGCCATCACTTCCATGCACAATAAGTTCAACGCCCTCGAAGTCACTCTCGGGCTTCACAAACAGATTAATAGAGCCTGTGTTCCCTGCAGTGTGTGTGCTGGTTATCACCTTACTTTCACCTGCACCCAATACAATGTCTGCCGAGTCACAGTCCACGGCGAGAGCGAGGCTCAGGCGGCCTAGAGGAGGGAAGGCGATCAACAGTTGCAACACCACCTTCACTAGGATCCTCATGATGCCCTGTGTGGCGGTTCTTACCGCGGGATCACACTTGTGTCGAATAATTAGTGTTGGGTCAATCAACAAACACTATCTTGTATCACAAGGGTCTTTATTAGGTCCTCTGTACCACGTTGCCTCTTGTATGGGCGTGAAAGCTGCAAGTTATACATTGAAATTAATACCTAACCACACATTACTGATTACACTTATATGTACTTATTTTAGACACAGTATAAAAATTCAAAAACATGCTAAATTCCTTTTTGGCCTCAATGGGAAAGCTTAAACCTTAAATCTAAGAATCCTCACTGGCTGTCCTTTGCAATGCTTACGTGCAGCTGTACTCGTGGTGGTGGTGGTTTGCTATCGTGCCCCCGAAGGGAGCTGTACCACAGCCTTCTCTAGACACCTTACCTACCATCTTACTTTCTACTAAACCTGAAATGCACTAGAATATGAGCAATCATAATAAAAATGGTATAATATTGTAGTATTTACCTTGCTGTTCCGGTTAGGTGTAAAGTTGTCTCTCTTGATGGTTCTAACCAATTGAAGTGACAATGCTTCATCTCTTGGGAAGGAAAATACAGCCACTTTAGGACCAGTAGGATAATTTCCTTTACACCGAGGTGCACAGCACCTGCTGGGCATGATGATATGTAAAGCACGGAACTGTGAAAGTGTGAGATTATGTGAAAATCGTGACATTTTGCCAAGAACGTCCACCTACTAGCAGCGCGGAGCGGAACCTTTGTTATGCCCAAGTGTGATGACGTCACGGCCCATCGCTCAGGCCTTGTCTAGAGATTGTAGAGAAGGCTGTGGCTGTACTCACTGTAGCCAGTATATATATGCTATGCTCTGACGTCACCTTATCAACCAATCACCTTTCGAATAAAGGAAGAGAAGTTTGGCAGTATTAGAATACTGCCTAGTGTCGCCAGCGTCTAGTAGCAGTTTACATTTCCACAATGTTATTTTCTGTTTTTTTAGTTTTAAACATTATCATTCCCAAGTATGTTTGATGTAATTAATTATCACTTACAAATTCAATATTTAACTCTGCATTTCTGAATTCTGACCATAAAGTAATCGTCGGATCCGATTACTTGGCAAAATTAATCGGGTCCAAGGAGCTCTGACGGATCCGCGGGATCCGAGTCCAGTAATCAGATCCCGCCCAGCCCTAGTAGCATAGCGCGTACGGTGGAATGGGAGGGCAGACTGTTGAAAATATGGAGCTGGGTGTGCGGCTCTACAAATGCACACTGCTTGCGTTCGTTTTTGGTGCTGATAGTTTATATTGGCTAGAAGGTATAAAATGTCTTTGCCATTCATTATATGGGAATAATTAAGACTTGCAGGAATTATACTATAGTATTTTTTTTTAAACAAATGTTATTAAGTCACTCAATCAGAAATAAAGATTGAGCGCAACCTAAGTCATAGACTCTCTTACCGATTAAACAACGGAAGTAAGTTGAGTTGCCAAGTTATGCTAACTCAGACCTCAGTTAAATAAATTTCATTGACGCCAATGTCCAGGGAGCACGTGCATTTCACTTGACATGGCAGTAATTGTGTCTTGTGATTATATTGTAATTGTTATTGTTTTGCGGTGTGTTTGCATCTTCATGATGGCGTTACCATGGCGATGAGGAAAAGAATGGCATAATAAATTGAACTGTTCTAAATTTACACATAAAATTTGCTTTATTTTCCAGCTAACAGTATGAATAATTATAAAATTGTAATTACACACACACACACACACACACACACACACACACACACACACACACACACACACACACACACACACACGTAATTAGGTATATGTTAGTTATAGACAGAATCACTGTTCAGCACATCCAGTGACAGAAACCACCATACGCCACTGCTTTCCTTATGCTGAGATTTCCATTCTTGGGGATTTCAATGTTCACCACCAGCTTTGGCTTTCATCTTCTTTCACTGACCAACCTGGTGAACAAGCCTTCAACTTTGCTATCCTCCACTACCTAGAGCAGCTGGCACAATTCCCTACCCGTATCCCTGACGCCTTGGAGACACGCCCAACATTTTTTATCTTTTCCCAACTTCCAACCCATCAACTTTGTCAAACTTTCCTTACCGTTAGGCTCCTTCGATCACAATCTCATTTCCGTTACCTGTTCTATAGCTCCAGTGCGGCCTCAGGACCCGCCTAGCGGAGGTGCTTCTGGCATTTTAACTTTGTTAAGTGGGAGGACCTAAGGCAGTACTATTCTGATTTTTGGAATGACTATTGCTTCCATGTCAGAGATCCTTCTCTTTGTGTCGAGCGCATAATAGAGGTCTCTGGCCTGGAGTCATACATTCCTCATAATTTATCTAATACCAAAGCTAAAAGGCCTTGGTTTAACTAGGCCTGTTCTCGTGCTGTCAATGATAGAGAGGCATCTCACAAACGTAGCTATCCATCTACTGAAACTCATGCCCTTTATATTTCTGCCCGTAATCATGCCACATCTATTCACCAACTTACTAAAAACTCTTTCATCAATAGATAATCTCTAAATCTTTCCAATTCTAAATCTTCTCGTGATTGTTGGCATCATTTCATCGTTTCTGGCATAATTTCTATATCTCCAACAATTTTACTTCCTCATTTTTCCCTCCTTTACTTCAACCAGACGACTTCATAGCTGTCTCTTCTTTCTCTAAAGCTGAAATCTTCGCTCAAACCTTTGCTATCAACTCTTCTTTGGATGATACTGGGCATATTCCTCCTACTCCTCCACCTTTTGACTACTTCATTCTTGAATTCAAAAATCTTTATTATGACGTTTTCCAGGCCCTCTCTGGCCTTGATTCTCGTAAGGCTTACGGTCCGGATGGAGTCCTTCCTGTCGGTCTCAACAACTGTGTTTCCGAGCTCGTTCCCTCCCTGGTCAAACTCTTTCGTCTCTGTCTCTCTACTTTTACTTATCCTTCTTGCTGGAAGTTTTCTTACATTCAAACTGTCCCTAAAAAGGGTGACCGCTCCAAACCTTCAAACTACCGCCCTATGGCTTTGATTTCCTGCATTTCTAAAGCCTTTGAGTTTGTCCTTAATAAGAAGATAATGAGGCATCTATCAGCTCACAACCTTTTCTACATATCAAAAGCGTTCGATAGAGTCTGGCATAAATCTTTAATTTCTAAACTGTCTTCCTACAGATTATATCCTTCTCTCTGTACCTTCATCTCCAGTTTACTTTCTGACCGTTCTATTGTTGCTGTAGTGGACGGTCACTGTTCTCCTAAGCCTATCAACAGTGGTGTTCCTCAGGGTTCTGTCCT
>JAXIVD010005342.1:5000-12500 GCA_036785275.1 Cancer borealis
CACTTGCCCATTCAGAGTATCTTATCCTTCCATTTCCTCCTCAGTAACAGCTACCAAAGAAACATTGGACGTGTGACCATATATCACCAAGGATATTGTAAAGGTGAAGATCAAGGACAAGGAAAAGAGCCACCATAACACTGACACTATACGGAATAGATAACGATTAGTTTAACGATTCAGTGTTAAATATGATGCATAACGAATGGAATGAAAGTTTTAACAATATTTTCAACCACAAACATGTGAGGGAAAAACGGGAGGCCACGATCTCTCGCCCTCAAATTTAAGATGTTAGCCAGGAATGCCCTAGTAGTCCTTTGAAGGAAAACAGCAAAAACAGTAGGGTGAATATATTAATACCAAATGTAAAGACAACAAAATGACCACAAAGCAACCAAACCACTGTTGTGTGCGAGGGTTGGCCCGCTGAGTCACCGGGGTTGGGTGCACTGGTGATAATCCATTCAACGAAAGGCCAGGGAAGTGAAGTCTAGTTGGAGTGCAATGGGGAGACAGTAGTGGTGACAGGTCAGCCAGTAGCCAAAGGGGGAGAAGCAGCAAGCAGCCCAGACCCGCAGCTTTCCCGGTAAGACGATGATCCAGCTTGAGGTAGCGGAGGCGAGGTGTGCACTGAGTGGCGGTGAGCTGGTGTGTGTCCAGCTTGGCCAGCCAGGCTGAGAAGTAACCTCGGAAACCCCGGGTACACGGGAGGAGGAGGAGCCAGGGGCTGGAACGAGGCCGGCCGGTTTAACTAGACCGGCAGGGCGTAGTTTAAAGAGGCCTTGCTTTAACTAGGCCGGCAGGGCGTAGTTTAACGAAGCGGGCAGAGCGTAGATGTTATAGCCGGCTGGTGTAGTACATATACCTCACACGGCCCCCCAAACAAGAATCTGCTGGAAGTAGATTTAAAACAAAAAGTTAAGACCTGCTCAGTAGGTCAGCAGCCAAATTATCTTTTCCTGCCACATGAACGATTCGGAAATTGTATACGTGAAGAGACAAAGCCCAACGAAACAGTCTATCGTTCTTTCCTTTGAAGGTTGACAGGTACAACAGACGCTTGTGATCCACCTCTAAAATAAACTCCTTACCGCGAAGGTAGAAGTCAAACCTGTTGACGACGAAGACGACTGCAAGGCACTCCCATTCGATCGTGGAGTACCTTGTTTCACGGTCGAGTAACTTCCGACTGGCGTAGGCGACGGGATGGGGACAGTCGCTGTAGTACTGCAGAAGGACTGCTCCAATCCCGCGGCTGGAGGCATCGGTCCTCAGAACGAAGACCAGATCCGGGTTCGGCAGACGGAGCATTGGTGGCGAGACCAACGTATCCTTAAGGTGTTTGAACCGCGCCAACAAGTCTTCACTCCAAGCCAAGGGTTCGGGAACAGTCTTTTTGAGTAACTCGGACAAAGGGCCGGTGTATTCAGCTGCCTGCGGGATAAACATGAGGTAAAATGACACAAGCCCAAGGAAAGCTTTGAGAAGTTTCTTGCTAGTAGGTAGAAGCATGGTGGTGATGGCCTTGGTCTTGTCATGTTGAGGTCGAAGGTTCGTCCCGTCGACGATGAATCCGAGGTAACGAATAGAGGAGACTTCAAAACAACACTTGGATGGCTTGACGGTGAGATGATGTTCCCTCAACCGTTCCAGGACTCCTCGGAGAGCTTCTAGATGCGTGGACCAGTCCTTTGAATAAACAAAAATATTATCGAAGTAGAAGGAGACGTTAGAGAGCCCAGCGAGCACAATACGCATGAGGCGTATGTAGGTGGCACAGGCAGTAGAGAGACCGAAGGGCATGCGGCGAAACTCTATTAATCCCAGATGGGTTGGAAAAGCTGTGAGAGCTTTGGCCTTATCTGTAAGAGGTATCTGGTAATACGCTTTGCACAGATCCAACTCGCTGAAATACTTAGATCCTGAGAATTTATGCAAGTCCTCGGTAATGTTGCAGATGGGGTTCAGCATGAAAAATTGTGATGGAATTTATTTGACGATAGTCAATAGCCATTCTGTACGAATTTTCTTGTTTTCTTACCATAACAACAGGAGAACAATGAGGAGAGGACGAGCGCTGGATGATTCCTTGCTGGAAGAGAGTCTCAACTTCTTGTCTGAAAGAAGGTTGAAGATGGACGGGGACCGGATAAATCTTGGTTTGGACTCGGTCGGTCGTGGTGAGAGTGATGTCGTGTTCCAAGGTAGTGCAGTGACCTGGAACATCTGAAAAAACATCAGCAAATCCCCCTAGGAGATCTTCAATGCTGGAGTGTTGGCTCAAGGTGAGGGATTCTCCTACCTGAGGCTTTCCGGAAGTAGGGGCCTCTGAGAAGCTCTGCGTCGTCGGGAGCTGAAAAATTTCACTGGGAAGCGGCTCCTCGATGACGGCGGGTTCATCTTTCCCAGGTGTCGAAAGTGCTTCTAGTGTGGTAACTTCATCCAGGACCTGTACACATTGAACTTGGGCTCTGCGGTGGTACTTTTTCAGGATGTTGATGTGGAAGATTTTAGGTCCTTTGGGAAGATCAACGGGATCTTCCAGCCAATTTTACCTCTTTTCTGTAGGATCCTGTAGGGCTCCTTCCAGGACACAAGGAGCTTGCTGGTGTCACTGGGTAGAAGTACAAGCACCTCATCTCCTGGCTCGAAAGTCCTACCTTGAGACTTGAGGTCGAAGTAAGTCTTATAGAGGCGGCGGCTGACTTCAGCGTTCTGGGCGGCGATCTTGCTACATTCTTCCAGTTTATCCCGTAGCTCCAAAACGTACTGGAAGCTGGTCCGCTCGTCCTGTTGAAGGGTATTGTCCTCCCAAAGATCGCGTAACACGGAGAGGGGACCACGGACGCTGCGACCATGGAGCAGCTCGAAGGGCGAGAAACCCGTCCTGTCACTGGGAGTTTCTCTGAGGGCAAATAGAGTAGGAGTTAAATACCTGTGCCACTCACGTGGTTTCTCGCTGCAGAGCTTTCTCAGGATGGCTTTCAGGGGACCGTGCAGCCTTTCAATGCGACCGTTACCACTAGGGTGGTAAGGCGTGGTGAAGATCGGCTTGACACCCAGTAGTCGATGTAACTCCTGCATCAGAGCTGAAGTGAATTGGGTATCCACGATCGGACAGGACTTCACGAGGGATGCCAACTCGGGAGAAGATGGTGAGAAGAGCTTCAGCCACTCAGATCGAGTCAACATCTTTTAGTGGCAGAGCTTCAGGGAAGCCTGTGAAAAGTCGATGAGGGTTAGGATATACCTGTGTCCGGCGGAGGAAGACGGGGAGAGTGGTCCAACTAGGTCGATGGCAGCACGAGCAAAGGGCTCGGTAACGATGGGCATAGGCTGAAGGGGAGTTGGTCTCACTCGCCCCTTTTGAGAGAAGCGCTGGCACTTGTCACAGGAACGGCAGTGTACCCTGATGTCAGTACCCATCCCAGGCCAGAAAAATTGGTCTGTGACTTTCTGTTCCGTTTTGCGATGAGAATACTGACCAGCTAAAGGGTTCTCATGTGCTACATTTAACACAATAGGCCGGCACTTACGTGGAACAACCAAACATAACTTTCCTACCTTCTCTAGACGCCGTGAAGTGAGACACTTCCTGTAGAGGAGTCCTTCGTGGAAGAGGAACTGGAAGGTGGAGTTGTTCCGAAATTGGTCGATTTTTCCTGTTGCAGCCTTGGCTCGTGCGATAATCAGTGTATCGCATGACATCTGGAGATGAGCAAACTCCTCAGTGGTGACAGACAGTGGCTGGATATCAGGAAGATGAAGGGGATGAAGGCGCTTCATCCTAGCCGTCGAGGCTCGAGTTTCCATCACACATACTTGTGGGGAAGTAGAAGAGGCTAGAGAGTCCGGGTAGACAGGGGCTGACTTGGCAAAGCCCTGGACTGGAGGTGCAATATCGTTGGAAGCCAAAGTTGGTTCAGAAGCTGGAGGCCGATCACCGTAGTTGTAGGTAGGGTATGGCTCCTTAGGAACCCGTACCCCAGGGACATCACCAATCAAGGCGCTGGCAAACTTGATGGGAGCCCGCTACGTCAGTCCAGCCCTCAAAGTAGGGACAACTGATGTAACAGTGGAGGACAGGGAAGATGTCAACCCGCCCCAGGTAGTCGGCCACTTGACACCGGCGGCAGTTGGTGAGGTCGGCATCAGGAAGAACTTCGTCTGCAACGACAATGCAGGTACACCCAGAGTCGCTAAAGATGGAAGAGGTCCAAGAGCCATTAACAGTGCCTGCAACAAGGGGTCGAGGAACACGATGCTCAGAGAGGCAAAATCCTACCGTGAAGGGTTGAGATGGAGGATTCTCTTTGAAGGCCCGTGGATTCTTGGGACACCGGGGCCTGATGTGGCCTAACTCACCACAGCCATGACACTTGATGGTGGAGGAAGTAGTCGGTGTGGATGACGGGGGAGTTGGTGGTGAAGTCTTTCACGTGGGCTTCAAGGGTCGTGGAGGAGACTTGGCCGAAGATCGACTAGAGGGGTGTGCAGAGGTCCAATTATCAGCTAACTGGACTGCGCTGTTGAGAGACGAGGGTCTGTGTTCTTTAATAAAAGTACGGAGGCCAGGACTCAAGGAAGCCAAGAACTGGTCCAGTACCATGAAGTTTTTTAAGGAATCAAAGTCTTCCTCAACGCAAGAAGCCTCCAACCAGCTCTGGAATAGACGAGTCAAATGAACAGCAAACTGGGTATAATTTTCTCAGTCTCTAATCTTGGCACTGCGGAAGTCGAGGCGATATCCGTCTGAAGTCTTCTTGAATCCTGCCAGCTAGGACTTCTTCAGCGCGTCGTAATCACTGGTAATCTCAGGAGAGACATCTTCTCCGTCCTGGTACACTGGAAGGCGAGGACGAGCAGCTGCCTCAGGGATGGTAAGAGTGTCAGGCTTACCTTGCGCGGACAGACGCATTCGTTCAGTTTCAGCTGCAAGCCGAGCAAAGTCTAACCTTGCTTGTCGCTCCGCTTCTTCCTGTCGTGCTTGTCGCTCCGCTTCTTCCTGTCGTGCTTGTCGCTCCGCTGCTCGTTCTTCCCGCTCGTAGGCCTGCTGCTGAATGACATATTGTCCAACTTCTGTTCCTGAGAGGCCCAAATCAATAGCCTGCTTCTTGAGTCCCTCGAAGGAAGCCATGGTAAACACAAATACAAACCAAACAAAAAAATAACAAAAGAAAAACAGATACCCAAAGAATTACCAAAACAACCCAGAACATATAATGAAACCAACACCTCGCAAAAGTCGACAAAGACAACTTGAACGGCAGTAATGAGACTGTAGAAAATCTGCCAGCCTAGACACTGAAGTAATTACAAAAGAAATTACTCAGAAGGTATGCAAAACATCAACTTACAGGAAAGGACGTCTGTAAGGAACTCACTTCCGGGCCTCAGACAGTGAGTGTGCGCTCAAGGCAGCTTCAAAGCGGTAATCCTTCCAAGGGACTGGAACAGTAGATTAAACAATTAGTCACAGATGTCCAAGGGCACGCATCCTGGCGAGGTCGCCACATGTGAGGGAAAAACGGGAGGCCACGATCTCTCGCCCTCAAATTTAAGATGTTAACCAGGAATGCCCTAATAGTCCTTTGGAGAGGAAAACAGCACAAAAAGTAGGGTGAATATATTAATACCAAATGTAAAGACAACAAAATGACCACAAAGCAATCAAACTACTGTTGTGTACAAGGGTTGGCCCGCTGAGTCACCGGGGTTTGGTGCACCGGTGATAATCCACTCAACGAAAGGCCGGGGAAGTGAAGTCAATGGGGAGACAGTAGTGGTGACAGGTTAGCCAGTAGCCAAAGGGGGAGAAACAGCAAGCAGCCCAGACCCGCAGCTTCCCCGGTAAGACGATGATCCAGCTTGAGGTAGCGGAGGCGAGGTGTGCACTGAGTGGCGGTGAGCTGGTATGTGTCCGGCTTGGCCAGCCAGGCTGAGAAGTAACCTCGGAACCCCACGGGAGGAGGAGGAGCCAGGGGCTGGAACGAGGCCGGCAGACTTAACGAGGCCGGCCGGTTTAACTAGACCGGCAGGGCGTAGTTTAAAGAGGCCATGCTTTAACTAGGCCCGCAGGGCGTAATTTAACGAGGCCGGCAGAGCGTAAATGTTATAGCCGGCTGGTGTAGTACATATCCCTCACAAAACAAAAGCAAGGCATGGATACATATGCTCTCCTAAAGGTTGCGAGTTTGTTCGCGGCTCATAGCAACTTCTTGGCGAGAGGGATAGATAGCACTCTCTCGTTAACCTTAGCAAAACTATATGGTCTATAGATGCCTAGTTAGAGTGATTTTTTTTGTCTCTCTCTCACCTGTGGTTATTTCTGGCAATACTACACATAATCGGTTGGCGTTCGTACTACAATCATTTCTTTTCCTTTTCATAGTTGTACGAAACAAAAATATGCAAATAGCATCGTTATTTTTCCTTCTGTTTCGAATTTGTCTAAAAGTAACGTAGTTTAGGGTAGGCGGTAGTAGAGTGGTTTGCATTCGGGCATGCAAACCTAGGGTCCCATGTTCGATCCCCTGATATCCGCTGGCCTCCTTTCTTTGGTATTACCGCCGAGTGACCAAAGATTACAAAAAATTGGTACCATACACTGGCCTCAAACGGGACTTGCAAAGTTATATGCATTTGTGGCAGTGCAGCAATTCGCCTCTCGCACTCATCATCAGAAGTAACGCGTGAAATTTGAGGCACCACTATAAAAAAGAATCTAAACCTGAGCCACTAACGGGCTGAGGCACAGCCTTCTCTAAACAAGGCCTGAGCGTTGGAATACAAATGTCCCATGACGTCACGCTACTTGGTCATAACAAAGTTTCCGCTCCGCGCTGCTAGTACGTGGACGTTCTTGGCGAAGTGTCACGATTTTCACATAATCTCACGCTTCCACTGTTCCGTGCCTTACATATCATCATGCCCAGCAGGTGCTGTGTACCTCGGTGTAAAGAAAATTATCCTACTGGTCCTAAAGTGGCTGTATTTTCCTTCCCAAGAGATGAAGCATTGTCACTTCAATGGATCAGAGCCATCAAGAGAGACAACTTTACACCTAACCAGAACAGCAAGGTAAGTACTACAATATTATACCATTTTTATTATGATTGCTCATATTTTAGTGCATTTCAGGTTTAGTAGAAAGTAAGATGGTAGGAAAATATTAGAGGCATCAATGTAGACTCCAGGTTGTTTTATGCACGACCAGTGTATTCGCTACAAGATGAGTCATATTTTATATAATGAGAGATTAATTAGGACAAGCCATTCTAAGATAGAAATGTTCAATAGTGAAATGTTTTTATCGTACTGGTTTAGAAGTTATCCATGACATTTAAATATAAATACGCAGGCAGCTTACCCGAGGGAGGGAGGGAGGGTGTTTTTATTTGGGGGTCGGCCTTAGTTTGGCCACAGAGGCTCTTTATAAATCTGGAAGCTGCCTCAACTTATAAGTCCACACAGATGTTAAGTTATGGTTAGGTTAAG